>BMAO01004197.1:0-49204 GCA_019973975.1 Trichonephila clavata
TTCAGCATTCATGAGATTTCGTTGTTTTTAAAATACTTTTATTTAAAACTATCGACAGGGCATGGTACAAAAACAAGAATTCTCAGACACACAACGAATCGGAATATATACAAGTACAACGTGTACGGCGACCAATCAGCAATGCGATGACGTCATTCACAAACAGGTCACACGATGACGTCATCGGCAGTGTAAACGAATTTGCATATTCATCAGCCTGTTGCGATGAATATGCAAATAAAGAAACATTACGCGACTCGCGTATTTAATTGAATAGATAGTGGACATGAGAAACGATTTAATTTCTAACAATGGCCCCCCTCTCATGTCCATAAAAGTAATTCAATTCTTAAATTAGATTTTTCATATTTAACAAATTTCAAAATATATTATACATTTACAAATACTAATTTGAGAAATTTATACAATTTATCTTTGGATAACGGCTTAGTAAAAACATCTGCCAGATTGTTTTTACTACAAATATGATTTAATACAAACAATTTTTCTTATACTAAATTTCTTAAGAAATGATATTTTATATCTATATGTTTAGTTCTACTATTTTCAATAGGAGAATTAGAAAAGTCAATTGCAGCTCTATTATCACACAGTAATTCACTTTTACTTAAATTATGGAACATAATTTAAAGTTGTTACATTCTTCCAAAATACGAATAATCCAAATTAATTCTTTGGAAGCTTCAGTCAAAGTTATATATTCTGCCTCCATACTTGATAGATAAACTTACACATTTTTTCTGTTTAAAAGTTCTCCAAAATATTGGTACAGAATCAATAAATAAAATAATTCCTCCTATTGAAATTCTGTCATCCCTATTGGCAGCAAAATCAGAATCACTATAACAATTTGATATTGATGTTATTTATGTTAGATAAATTTAATTTAAAGTCCTTTGTTTTCTCAACATATCCTAATAATCTTAGTAAACAATTCCAATGAGCAAAACCTGGGTTTTCCTGAAATTGGGAAAGTATGTGTGTGTGTTTACTATATAACTTATATCTGGTCTAGTACGACCTGCTAGGTAAGATAAACAGCCAAGTATATTCCTATATGGTAATCTTTCCATTTCAGTTATTTCCGTTTCAGAATTAGGACCAATCAATTTTAGACAGCATAATTCCCTTAGCTAGTGGTAACGTTGAAATTAGGAATTTATATTTCCTATATAGGTTACACACTTTATTTATATATTCAGTTTGATGGATAAAAAATTTACCATCAACTTCTTCAAATTCTACCCCTAGTAATTTTTTAGTTCTGCCATAATTTTTAAATCAAATTTAACCATTAAATTCCTTATTATTTCTTTAATATGATGATCAGATTTACCAAATAATACAATGTCATCAACATATAATAGTAATACTACATTGTCTTCATTTATAATAAACACAGTTACACCAATTTAATTTCTCAAAATTTAACTCTTCTAAACTGGTGTGTATTTCAAAAAACCATTCTCTACCACTTTGATGTAGACCATAAATTGCTTTATTTAGCGAACATACACAATGTGGTCTTTCGTGATCTATAAAGCCCTGAGGTTGTTGCATTAAAACTCTTTCACCCAAGTTTGCATATAGGTAGGCACATTTAATATCTAACTGACAGTGTGACCACCTAAAGCAACAAACAAAAATGGTGAAAAACATTCTAATTATTGAAAAGTTCACAACGGGACTAAATACTTCATCGTACGTTTCTCCCTTACGTTGTCGGTATCCTTGAGCAACAAGACGAGCTTTATATCTTAAAATTTTTCCTTCCTCATTCCTTTTAATTGTGTAAACCCACCTATTTCCAATAACTTTTCCCTTTTCAGGCCTAGCGACTAATTCCCAAACACCTCTATCTGACATTATATTAATTTCCTGTTTCATAGCAACAGACCATTTATCTGGAGATAAAGAAGCTTCTTTAAAATTTCGAGGTATTACAACTTCAACATGATGTGCTTCATGATTATTGTACTCACTGGTATTACTTTCCCTTTGGGTACATGACCAGAATATTTGTCTTTCCCGCTGAAATTTAAAAAAATTCTTATTAAATTTTATATTGTGGGCCCTACAATATTTTTCAACATCACGATATGATTTCAATCTGAGAGACCTTCCTTCGAAACCATAATAAATGTCTACACTTGTTCCATCAGGTCTGGGAACTGCTTTCCTGATCCATGTAAGATTTTCATAAGGTATTTCATCTCCTTCACCAATTTCAGTCTGATTCATACTCATCTAATTCAGATTCTTCCGTTATCAGAGGAGTATATTCACTTTTGTTATTTAGGCCCAGGACAGCTTCACCATTAACACTTTCATTAAAGGAAACATTACAGGTTTCGATAACTTTCTCTTCTTCAGGAATCCAAACTATAACATTTTGTTTGCATTGCATATCCTACCATGATACCCTTTTTTGCTTTCATATTAAGCTTATTCCTCAACTGTTTGGGAACACCCACATAAGCTTTACAACCAAAAGTTTTTAAATGTTTAACCGAAGGTTTTTTTACCGCAATACGATTCAAAAGGGGTTTTTGTCTGGTTCGTATGACAAATGCGATTCCATGTATAGGTAAAGCATAATAAAGCCTCTGACCAGAACTTATTACTTAAACCACTACCACTCGTAACATTGCTCTAATAGCATCTAAAGCGGTATAATTAAAACGCTCGCTTACACCGTTCATTTCAGGTGAATATGTATTGGTTCTCTCCATCTCAATTCCCTGAGAATCTAAAAATTTACAAAATTATTTATGAATAAATTCTAAGTCATTATCAATCCTAACGTTAACGACTTTGTTATTTAAAGATCTTTCTGCTAGTTTCCGATATCTGGTAAAGCAATTGAAAACATCAGATTTCCTTTTAATCGGGAAAACCGTTACTTTCCTAGAATAATCATCTGTTATTGAGAGAAAATAATTACTACCATCACACGAGATGCTGTAGGAATTGAGCAGACATCCATATGCAATAACTCGAGTGGTTTTTTAGATCTGATTTTTGAAATTGGTTTAAACGATTTTCGCTTACTCTTACCAATTTTGCAATCCTCACACTCTACATTAATAGATTTCAACTTTGGTATTCCTCTAATACTTTCATTCTGACTAGACCTTAAAATATATTTACTATTAATATGACAAAATCTATTATGCCAAAGTTTAAAGTCTTTTTCTTCTGAAGTGATCAAATAGATTTTTTAATATGAATATTTTTAGGGTATTTAGGCTTAAAATAATATAACCCGTTAATCTTTCTAGCATAAAACAGTTTTCTACCATTCCTATTGAAAATCTCAATTTTTCCCTTTCCTCCCACAAAAGTACCACCATTTTTATCTAGTGCTGGACCTGACATTAAATTCCTTCTTAACTTAGGCGAGTGCATTACATTATGTAAAGTGATATTATTTCTACCATTATCACTCTATCAAAATAAAATTTTATAGTTCCCACTCCTTTTACTGGACTAGTTAGTTCGCCTATAGCAAGTGACATAGTTGTATTATTTACTGGCTCATATGAAACTAACAATTTTTTGTTTTTGCAAAAATGAGTTGAGGCTGCAGTGTCAAAGACCTATGTATAATCATTAGTATTTACTTCCTGATCAATGCAAGCTTCAATTATGAAATTGTTGTCACTTTGATATTTACTACTTTTTAATTTTTCCTTACAATTTGCAATTAAATGACCTATTTTGTGACAAAAACACTGTCCTATTTTATTCTCAGATTTCTTAAAGTTTCCAGATTTAAGTTTTATATTTTTCGTTTTACGAGCTTTCGCATTAAGAGCAAGATGATTAGTATCAATTAAGTTTAAATCTTTCTTACATTGCTTCAGCCTACTTTCCTCAGCGAGGAGCTCCGATAATACGTGTTCAAATTTAAAGTAGTTATTATCCCAGCGATAAATGGATTGTACAATACCTTGGTAGCTTTCAGGCAAGTACCTGATTAACTGAAATGTTTGGAATAAGTCTTCTAGAGGATGTCCGGCATCTCGCAGCTGAAATACGAGGGTTCTTAAACGAGCAGCATATAGCCCGATTTCCTCCTCTTCTAATATTCTGCAGTTGAAAAATTCATCCAGTAGTCCAATAACGCGTGCACGAGTATGTGGCTGAAAATGATCCTGAAGTTTCTTCCAGGCAACTATAGGATCGCAGGTATCCGAAATCAAGTTCCGGTACTCCTTCTCGATACTCAGATAAATTGTTGAATATGCCCGATCCCATCTGGATTCGAAATTCCGTTTTTCCTTGGCGGATGCATCGTCGTCGGGTTTAACTTCTTGGCCTGTTATTATCCTCCAGCTATTTCTGTCCATCAATAAAACTCGAACATCTTCTTTCCAAGTGTTGTAGTTGGTGGAATTAAGCCGTTCAATCGAAGGTTCCATTTCAACTGCGGTCTGGCCCCCCGTCGATAGGATCTTCTTAAAATAACTCACAATGCTGACTTCCAAAACTGCATGAGGCCCATAACCATGTTATTCTTTATTGCAAATGAATCTAGCAGAGAGCAGTTTCAACATTCATGAGACTTCGTTGTTTTAAAAATACTTTTATTTAAAACTATCAACAGGGCATGGTACAAAACAAGAATTCTCATATTCAACACAGACACACAACGAATCGGAATATATACAAGTACAACGTGTACGGCGACCAATCAGCAATGCGATGACGTCATTCACAAACAGGTCACACGATGACGTCATCGGCAGTGTAAACGAATTTGCATATTCATCAGCCTGTTGCGATGAATATGCAAATAAAGAAACATTACGCGACTCGCGTATTTTTATTGAATAGATAGTGGACATGAGAAACGATTTAATTTCTAACAGTGATCATGAGGATTCCAGCATTCCAACGATTCGTCCTTTCGTAAACATGTCCAATTGGCGTCTTTGTGCCATAATTCACCTTGTTTGATGGTTAACAACGTTCCTTCGCACAGCAGTTGCACAAAACTTGTCTGAACTGCCTATGCTGCGTGAATAGGTTTCTCCGTGTTCCGACATTCGCCAGTGTTTCACGCAGGACGTAGTCGACTGAAAAGTTTTGCATAAACCCAATTAATATCCGCAAGATATTTGGAATAATTTTACGAATATTTACTCCATGTTTTTCGCATTTTACGATTTATGCTTAACTTTTGGGCACCAGTGTATAATAATAAAGCTTACAAATTATGTTAATTTAGCAGCATAAATTTAAGAAACAAAAATAATGAATTTAAAAAATAGCATTGTATGTTGTGTGTAAACAAACTTTTCAAGCAAATATTAAACAGCTTAAAATGTAAAATTTTATAAAAAAAGTTTATCGAGTAAAAGACATTTATATTTCTAGAACAATATTTACATAAACAAAATAATAAAATCATTTTTTAATTATTTTTGTCATATAGCATAAATACAAAAATACTATTCAAACAAGAAAATCAATTTTCTAAGTTATCAAACAGCTCATAATGTGAAACAGACACCAAATAATTCATTTCCATATTTCTATCAACAAAAGCATTCTTATTAAAACTCTTACTATAGTCGGGTTATTATAGGCGTCCCAAACTATCACTAAAGTGCCAAGATGTGCAATTGAAAAACTACAATAATATTCTCTTAATTGTTGAAATTTTATTTCAATAATTTCCAAAGTCAACATCGAACACTTTTACAGAAGATAGTCATAAGTATATATTAAATCAAATAAAAATTATAATAACAAAATTTTTAACAAATACTGAATTATATGCATACAAAACTTTCAATTAACTTCAAACTGTTAGAAATTTATAAATATCATTTTTCTACAAACTTAATTTTTATTGATCCTCATTACTAATTGCAAATAACAGTATAATTTGAAGTTTATTTTAATCAATAAATAATGGCATCAAAATATTATTTTACCTGACCATCTCAAAATAATGGCATTTAGATTCTCTATAAAATTGAAATGAAGTAATAAGAGAATATACAATCCCATTCTTCAAATTAACTTTGTAAGTACAAATATTTTTTTTAAATAAATGCTTAACATTACACTGGAATAATTATATGGCATATGAAAAATATTTTATTTCATCCAAGATAGTTATGTGAAAGTTACCATACCTTAAATTATAATTTCAGAGTTTCTATGAGGACCAATATATAAATTTAGAAACTGGTGTTTTTCTTCTGATATGGTGACTGTTCAAAATCATGAAGCTTGCTGGTAATGGATTGATTAAAAGCCTCAAAGCAACATTAAACAATGATCAACAAGAAGGAATGATTTAGATTTCAAATAAATATTACAAGTCATTAAATCAATCATAAATTTATAAAAATTAAGGAAATGGAATTATTAAAAAGTGCACAATGATAATCATATTGTTTGTATGAAAACAGTTCTACATTCACAAATGGAACACTATGATGGAACTCTTTAACCTCTTAATTTTAGCACTCAAATATTTTCTAAGAATTTGATATATGTACTAATATGCAAATCATTCTTTTAGTAATTGTAAAGACAATAAAATTAATTTCACAATACAAAATAAAATTTAATAGATTAAAATTTTTACCATAAATAAGTTTTATCCTTCAAAAAAAGATTTTTTTAACAAGTTTCCCTATAAGTAAGAGAATTAAAACTTAATTTTTTCTTTTAGAATCAATTTGCAGAAATAGCTGTATATATATATACACTTGACTTGAAGAGAAATAAAATGAATATACTTTTGAAATTTCTTTCGGATTCAAGATTCCATAAACTAAAAAAAATAGTTAGAAATATGATCTATAAACACATCTGTATACCACTTTTGAATTGGTGCATTCTTGAACCTACACATTTAGAACAGGAAAATGTATATACTAAAAGTGTAAGTTTAATTTTCTTAACTATAAATTTAATTGTAAAATTATAAAATACTTAAACAAGATATCCTTCAATTAATTTTCTTCATTTTGCTTAGAAACCAAATTTATGCTCTTTTGCATAAATTATTTTTTAAGCAAAATAAATTTAATTCCATAAATGCACACCAAAATAACTTTTTACATACTCATTTAAAAAAAAACCACAGGTAAAAATATGTATACATTTCCTTACTCGACAATACTTTAAAAAATTTTACAAAAAAAGAAAATATTACTTTAAAATGTTTATTGCTGAGCACAGTTATCATTTTTACTTTTTACAAGTGGTTTATATTTTAACTTAATGGGAGTGAAATTATATTTTTCATTTTCCTTTTCTATATTGTCAGAAAAACTTGTTTTGCTTGACTGATCATTAGTTACGACAGAATTTGATTCCTTTAAAGCAGTTTTATTTGATTTAAGCTGCTTCACTTCCTGAAATGCTTCATCCACTTTTCCAAGATCAATGGTTACTGTTCGTTTATTTGTTGAGGAAGTAGTTTTAACAGATGAAGTTTCTTCTGAAGCTGTAGTATTTTTAGGATTTGGTTTATACCAAGGAAGATATTCTACTTTTGGTTCTCTTTTCTTTGGAACTATAATTTACAAAAATAAATAAATAAATAACAGTTTTTTATAAAAATAGAAAAAATACTTTAGGTATGATATACACATATACATATTTCATTTATAGGTAAAATGATTTGCAAATAAGTAACATATAAAACAAAATTTTAAGCCAATTCCTACTTAGATCAACAAAAAAAATTATTTTAGTTTCTTTTTAATAAATAGCTACAATTAATATAAATATGTATATACATGACAGAATTACAACATTAAGTGGCAATCTTTATTAATTATCATTAAAGTATCATATTGTCATCCAAAACAATCGTGTATATAAAATTTCAGTTCAACTGAATGCTTTGAAACACGAGGGAAAAAATCTTTTAAAGTTTTCGTCCAAGTCGCTAAAAAGGAAGCCAACGTGGCTGTACCTGTAATTCTTTAAATAATTTCAATCAATTAATTTTAATTAATTATAATTAAAAAATCGTATTGTTACCCAAAGCAATGGTGTACAGAATTTTTCAGCTTAAATGAGTGCTTTTAAATGTGAGAAAAAAACCTTTTCAAGTTTTGACACAAGTCGCCAAAAATAATGCCAACGTGGCTGTATTTGTAATTTTTTGAATAATTAGTTTCAATCAATTAATTTTTATTAATTATAATTAAATTACTGTATTGTCATCCAAAATAAGCACGTATATAAAATTTCAGCTCAACTGAGTGCTTTAAAATGCATTTTATTAACAATTGAAAATTTGAACATGATAAATATAGAGAGAGTGTGAACTAATAGTAGGAATTGAAAAAGACTAGACAAATAGCAAAATAATACATATTTTGATTAATAAGGTACCATTCATTATTTTATGTGATTAAAGAAACTACATTATTCAGTTCCTTTATTATCAATAAAGTAAAATATAGCACTTTTACCTCATATCTATTTCATTTGTAGTTATTAACTACACAAATAATTTATTCATGTAGTTTACTAACATAACAGCACAATTTTACAGAATACTCATTCTAGCATTAGGAATAATTTCACAAGGAAGATAAAGCAAAGGTGGACTTAAAATTCTATAAAATAATCTGATCTGATATGAAATATTACGTCGTTCAGTTGAGCATCGTTTGTGTTCCATGTAAGATTTAATTTACAGAGAGCTTGTGTGTGTTTAGTGCGTAGGTTCTTAACTGAGAACAGGAAAATGAACGAATAAAAGATCAATTTAATGTTTTGTTACAAGCTTGGCAAGAAATCAAAAGGAACTTATACGATGCTGGTACATATTTATGAAAATCAAGCACTGTCCGTGAAGTGTGTGTAGGAGTGGTTTGCACGTTTTCGAGAAGATAGGGAAAGTGTTTCTGACATCCCCCCAAGCGGTAGACCGGAGAATTTCGTCAGTGACGAAAACATTGAGAAAGTGAGGAAATTAATCACGAAATATCGTTAACTGTGCGTATGATAGCTGATTAACTGTGAATCCGTGCGATAAATCGTTACCCAGAATTTAGAGATAAGAATAAGATATTGCCGTCTTGTGCCACATCATTTGACTGACGATCAGAAGCAGGCACATTTAGAGGCTTCACAGGATTTTGTCAAAACTGTGGATGCAACACCAAATTTCTTGAACCATATTGTCACTGAGGATTAGTCCCGGTGTCTCAGGTACGACCATGAAACGAAATGGCAAAACATGGAATGGTGTACTATGACATAACCTCGTCAGAAAAAGGTGAGCAAAAAAAATCATGCATCAAAACGATGCTCATCACCTTTTTTTGATAGTCAAGGCGTTATCTACAAGGAATTTCTATCTGAGGTAACAATGATGAATGCTGCAAGGTACATTGGAATTTTGACCCGTTTCATGAAATGTCTACATAGGGTACGACCCTGGTATGTACAACACAGTTCATGGTTTTTTGCTCACAACAATGTTCGCCCTCACAGAACCAATATCATCAAACAGTTCCTAGCAAAAAAAGGGGTGATGCAAATTGAACATCAGCCATATTCGAAAGATCTCAATTCTCCAGACTTCTTCCTATTCCCACGATTCAAACTTGCTTTGAAAGGAAAGAGATTTGATGATATTCCTGACATACAATGAAACGTGATGTGGCTTTTGAACTCCATCCCAAACAAAGACTTCTTGCAAAGTTTCCAGGAGATGTACAGCACATCTCATCAGTGCATAGTTATGGGAGGTGACTATTTCAAAAGATAGTAAGGTAACTTTTGTTAAAATTTCATCTACATTAATGCTACAGAACTATTCATTGAAAGTTATTGTCAGAGAATGTATATATATGAACTACTGTTCTACTCAACTACTACTTTATATCAAATAAATCAGCATCTGAATAAACTTATTTTTTAAATGAGAATGAACTAAATAGTTATTTGTAAAAAAGAAAAAATGTAATGTTGCACGAAAAATGTTATAATTAACTTAGCTTCTTTTTTTTTAAAATAAATTACATAATATTTCAAATACAAAATAAATGTTAAAAGTTTACAAAGAAAACAGAAAAATCAAATCATTTAACACATTATTAATTAAACACATTAATCTAAATATGCAGTTTTAAAATAAAAGTAGTACTTTTCTTGCTAAAAGTAGTCCTTTCTCTTAATTGAATATGAAGAAAAACATTTTTAAATATTTTTTTTTTGATCATATAAAAAATATTACTGCAATAATTCTATTTAAAAATTAACCATGAAAGAAAAAAAATCTTCATTATAGTAATTTTTTTTTTAAATGTAATTTTTTTTTCAAAAAATATATAAAATAATTGAAGACAATTATATATGAAACTTCTTACAAAATTAGAATTTCCTTCTTGCATTTTTTTCCTTACAGTCTGAAACAATTAATACTGATCATAATAAAATAAAACTGCATGCAAAATAATCCTGTAGCATATTTGTACAGTTTCTAAAAATAAATCTTTAAAAATTATATTTAATAAGTATAAATAATAATAAAAACCGAACAATTTAAGTCACTTGCAGACAAATAAGAATTTCAAAAATGAACTAAATATACATTCCAAGGTAGTTAAATTTTATAAAAATGTATTTTCTTTTTTCATTATTTAAATTTTCTAATTAATTTGAAATAAAACATACTTTCGTCATCTGGTTTCACTGTAAGTTCTTTAATTTTTTGTCTAAGCTTCATATTTTCCAGTTTCATTGCATTTAGTTCATCCTGAGTTGAATATAATGAACGCTGTGTTGCTATTAAAGAATCATTTGCAGTAATATTTTGCAGACGAAGAGTCATCAAATCATCTTCAAAGCTTTTTGCTTTCTGCCTTTAAGTACAAAAATAATAAATGAAGATTAGATGCAATTCAATGCTGTGATACTTGGAAGTAAACAAAGAATTTACACACAAAAATAAAGTAAAACAAAATTTTCACTGAATTTTATTCAAGCATAAAATTAAACCCAAATACAAATTAGATTGTTTTTAATTAATACCATTATAGCCTTGTATTAGATTACACTGCACTGCAAAAAAGTTCCCAAGCCCTGATACCATTTTTCTTATTATCATGTAAAATGTCCTTCTGAATCCAAATATGACGCCATTTCGGCCCATTATATGTTATTTTCTCGGGACGTCTCCATGATTGTTCAATGATTTAGGGGAAGAAAAGATTATTTTAATACTTAAATTTAAAAATATAATATATAATAATAATAGATTAATATAATAACCAATGACCAACAATATTCTGCCAAGCTCACATTCCACTTCCCTGAAAATCTTTTCTTAAACTGAATGCCTTGATGAAACAATTCGTAGTGTTAATCCAAAGCTGCTTCTAAATTTGTGAAGGAAATGCACTTTAAGCAACATATTGCACCCCACAAACTTCTACGCTGACAGCAATTCCTCGATATGAGTGACATAATCATCACTTTTTGTTACCCAAAATGTTCACACACATATTTTGCAAAGTAAGCCATGCTACTTTTTCTTTGTGATTCAGGTGTTCCACACACCTTAAACTCATTACATGGTTGTTTAATTTGGGACCCAAAAAAATTCTTTCCTTGATTTTAGCCCCACTAAGACAAGGAAACTTAGTTTTCAGAAAATTAAAGTAATCACCCATCTTATGCATTGCTTTCCCATATTGTTAATGTGCAAAGACAGCAAGTAAATATTTTTTTCTCGAACTAGCAGATCCTGAGTGAAATTTTTCTAACCCAGGAATTAAAATATCTTGATGAGGCTAATTCTGTACAATATAATGTTTGTTTGGGTGTCTCATTAACATAGCAAGCAGCAGTATTTTGTGTGAAGCCTGTTTGTAGACTCTGGAGTACAGCAACTTTCTTAGTAACCCAAAGCTTCCAATTATAATAATAACAGATTTTTATCAAAGATTTGGCTGATGTTCCCTCCTTCATATCCATAGAGTATGCAACCTTTACTAAGAGAATTCTTGGCTGAAGTTGAGATTCACTATTATGCAACTCCAAATCCTGGATAGGATAATTCAATTTTGGCCTTGTAATAAGTTGAGGTTGTTAATGAACTAAATCTCATGTGTGGCTCAAAGTCTTCTGGCTGTAGACTAGGGGTCTTCAAACTTTCACGACAGAGAGCCACATCAATAACTTCACAAACTGCACGCCACACATTTGTCAGAAAATAATGCAATTAGAACATTTATATAAAAAGGGGAGGTTTGTTTTACAGAACTACAATTAATTCTAAGGAAAGAGATGGTGGTACATGTTTGCATATATATAGGTTCCAAAAAATTTAAATGGAAGTCAAATTAAAATACCTTGTAATTTTTTTAATTATGAAAAAAATGAAGGTGTTTGTACAGAACGATGCTACAAAATACATTAACAATAAAAAAAACTAGCATTACTCAAGGGGGGAGGGAGATGGAAGTTACTTAAATCTTAATGTGAAATGACATTTTTGCTTGCTCTCAATCATTTGCTATAATTTATTTTCAAAATGCTAAAGAAGAGGGGGGAGGAATGTTTAACAAAATTTACACAATCCAGTTAAAAACACAGAATTACAGCCTAGATTATCATGAAAATTATTCTCCAACAGCAAAGCATGTACTGAGGGAAGATAACAATACACAATCATAATGATAAAAGCATTCACACTAAAAACATGCCTAAAAGTAGATTTACTGCATAAAGCATGCATGGGAAGTATTCAGAGCAGCAATGTCTCACAGTAAAGCCCCACTCACAGCCAAAATTGTTACAAAAAGTTTATTAATGTTTGGGCGGAAAAAAAGGGAGAAGGGTACTGGAAGTTGGAAAATGTAGTTAAGTGAAAAATTTTGCAAAGGAAAAACCAGAAAAACCAATTCTTTTTATTAATTTTTTTTTATTTAAAAAGGTAATCCTCGCTACAATTTTTCATGTATTTTTCCCCATTGTAGCCCTTTAAGACATTTATCGGTTAAAATAACCCTCCCCTCTGAATTAAATTCATAAACATAAAATTACCAAATGTGAATAAAAATAGGAGGTCGTAAAAGAGCAAAATGGGGGTCATATTCATTCATGTCATTTTACATAAGAATTTGCAGGTATGGTGTTTAAGATTGATTTTGATGCAGAGCAATGTAATTGGAGCACTATCAAAAGCTGTATGGATATCAAAAGAGACAAAATGGATATAAAAGACAAAATGCTTGGTAAAAAAATAATAAACTTCAGTTTAAGGTTCAAGAAAATATGCAAGTTAATAAGATATTTTTAAACATCTCTCTTCTGCTCAGATGCCAAGTTCTATTGAGATTAAACATACTTTTTTTTATCTTAAAGTTTGTATTTTTTTTTAGCCAACAAGAACACAGTGCAATGACAATGCAGTTAAAAAAAGATTATACTATTAAAAAGAAAAATACTTACAGCAGATGAAAGGATCAAAGAAAATAAATAATTAAAAAAGCTTTTTTTTTCATTGTTTAAAACACTACAACTACATTCATAAACTCTTCCTTCAAGGAAGAAAATGATGTATACTGTTCGAATTAATTGGGACAAACATATCTTTCTTGTCTGAGTTAGTGTGATTAAAATGTGCCAAATTGCCACAAATCGGTTATATCTGCCTAGAAATAGTGTGATGGATCAACTTTGACTTTAATTTACTAGTTTGAATGATTTTAGTGTATTAGTAGCTTAGTTGTGGATATTTCAGTGCAGCAGCTGGTGGTTATAATTTTGCATTCCGTGCAACACATTTTACTTTTGCTTGATCAAAGATGGATACTAAAACGAGGAAATAATCACTCTTAACAAATCCACTTCTATGACTGTGAGAAATATAGCTACGACAGTTGGTGAGAACAAATCAAGTGTTTCAAGAATTTTAAAAACATTTCTAGAATCTAGAACATCCTCTCTAAAAAGAAAATGTGGGTACTAGCAGAAAACTACTCCAAGAACTGGTAAAATTCTAGTAAGAAATTGCAAAATAAAATCCCAGGAAGACAAGCACAAACCTTCAAAAGGTTTATTAGAGTACAGTGCTGAAGTGAATGTCTCAATTGCAAAGGTCCTAAGCCAACAAGCTTGAGGACAAAACAATTTCTAACTCAGAAAATGATGGGAAAACATTTAGCATGTGCAAAAAAATATCGATCTTGCGCTGTTAAGTACTGGAAGAAGGTAATTTTCAGTGATGAAACACATTTATTTGTGCAGGAATACAAATCAAGTGCAATAAGACAAAGTGGAGGTGAAACTATGCTACCAAATCCTACAGACTTTAACTTTGGGGGGGGGGGGTTACAATAAATGGCACTGGAAATTCAGTTCTTTTTAAAAGCATGATGAATTCTGTCAAAATACATAGAAATGTTGCATAGTAGGATTGTTCAAAGTAAATATAAAGAAATTAACAACATTTTTATTAATGAGGATAGTATAAACAATAAATGGAATACACTTAAGGAAACAATCATCGAAACAGGATAACCAAGTTGTGGAAAAGGTAAAAAAAAATAAAACGTACTGTTTTGACAATGAGATCGTTTCATGGCTAGAAAGAGGAAGAATGAAGCATATAGTAAAATGCTGAGTAAGAGACATTCAAGAAACTCAGTAATTGCATACAAAGATGCAAGAGAGGAGAAAAGAACTCATATGGCAAAAAAAAGGATATTTTTCGAAGATCTTTTAAAAATGTTGAACATTTGAAGGGATCCAATGAAGGCAGAGCTTTCTTTCAAGAAAGAAACCTTGGGTGCAAAGAATTTAAGCCAAGAACCACCTCTTGTCATTGATAGGGAAGGAGTCATTTTGAGTGATAAAACTGAAGTGTTAAGGAGATGGAATGAACATTTTGATAACTTAACAGCGATAATGGTGATTATGAAGTACTTACAGGAAGCACAGAAACTCAGAGCCAAAGTGCAGTTGAACTACCATCACTGGAGGAAGTCATTGAAAGCCATAAATAAACTTAAAGACAAATGGGCACCCGGCCCTGATGCTATTCCATCTGAGCTACTGAAAAATGCAGGAAAAGAAACTTCTAAGAAAGTTCATGACTTTATTCAAGCAATTTGGGAACAGGAAGTAATCCCTAAAGAATGGAAAATGAGTATAACTTGTGAAATACATAAGAAAGAAGATATACTTGAGTGTTCAAATTATAGAGGAATCAGTCTGCTCTGTACAAGTTATAAGGTATTCTCAAATATTCTACTCAACAGACTTTCTGCACTAGTGGAAAATACAGTTGGAGACTACCAAAATGGATTTTGAAAAGGAAGATCTATTACAGAGCAGATATTCAACATACGTCAGATTTTGGAGAGAACAAGGGAATTTAGAATTGCTATGCATCACCTCTTTATTGATTTTAAAGCCGCTTATGATAGCATCAACAGAAAGGCTCTTATTGCAGCCATGAAAGAGTTTAAAAATCCCTGATAAGTTATTAAGGTCAATAAGACTGACATTAAGCAAAACAAAGATCATGGTCAAGGTGCAGAATGATCTTTCGGACCCATTGGAAATAAAAATGGTGTTTGACAGGGAGATTGCACTAGTGTGTCTTCACTTTAATCCAGCATTAGAAAAGGTGGTAAGAGATTCCAATATCAATACCAGAGGAAATATTTTTAATGCCAGTTGTTGGCTTTTTGTAGATGACATTGATATCATTATTCAAAAACCCACCGGACTAAGATAAGCCTTCTTATCTTTAGAGAAAAAGGCCTTCAGGATGGGACTGAAAATCAATGATAATTAAATCATGTTTTAACAATTCGCACTTTAAAATTGAAGAGTATACTTTTGAAGTTGTCGCCAGTTTCACTTATTTAGGCACAGAAATTTTTTTTAAAAATTTTTACTACTGAAATCCAAAAGAGAGTTACTGTAACTAATAGATGTCTTAATGGAATATGAAAATGTATGGAATCAAATTTAATCAAAATAAAATAAAAAATTTTTATTGTATACAAGTTTTTTAAGATCAGTATTAACTTATGCATGTGAAACTTGATCCATGTCTCAAACAGATGAGAACGTGATAAGTATCTATGAAGGGAAGATTTTAAGATTTATTTTTGGAGGAGTTCAGGAGAATGGAGCATGGCGAAGAAGATCAAATTTCCAGCTCTATCAATCATATAAAGAATTTGACATTGTTAACTTCATCAAAATACAACGAATTAAATGGGCAGGTCATGTTGTTAGAATGGACAAAGACTGCACCCACTAAAATATCCTCAATACCCAACCAATTGGCCCACAAAGAAAGAGCAGGCCAAATCTTAGATGCATTGATAGCCTAAAAAAAGATCTCCTGGTTTTGAGAATAAAAAATTGGAGAACACTAGCAGGAAGAGGGCTGGCCTGGTAAAGGCTTCTTGAGAAGGTCAAGGTCCTCCCTGGGCTGTCAAGCCACTGAGGAAGGAAGAAAGGATTGCTCAATTTATGATAACATTCCACGGAACATTTCAATAGGACTTGGCTCTTTGTCACAATTCGATATCAGTCCAGACTTTTATGCGTGAAAAAATAAAATTCAAATGCTTGTTAAGCCTAGAAATTCCACCAGACCTAAATCCTTTTGGGAACTTATGGTGTATTCTCAAGAATTGTTTAGCTGAGCTGAATTACATGACAACATAACAGATGATAAAAATTGCGATACAAGTCAGTTCCTCAATGATAAAATTAAGAGTATGTTAACACAAGGTGAGTTAATGCCAAAACGTGTTCATTTTTGCTCAAAGGGGACATACTTCATACTAATATAGAGATGTTTCAGTTAACTTAAATATGTAAAGATTAAAAACAAAGGTTTTAGAAAAAAACGTTTTTTCCCATTTGTCCCAATTAATTCAAACAGTCTAGTTCATAAAATATTTGAAAAATCATGGAATATTTTAATTTTCCAATATTTTCACCCTTAAAGTTACAAGAATAGATGTGAAATAACTTGAGCTATATTTCTAATATCTCATTTAAAAACAAATGTAAATAAAAAGAAATTTTACTCAACTCAGCCTGTTGGTGCATAACCCTGAGATAATCATAACCATCATTAGTAAATGGTATATTACAATTTGCTTGTTGTTGCATTTTCACACTTTTGTTAAGTCTTGCTGTTAGATGTTCAATTTCTCTTTTAGCATTTCCAATTTGATCTTCCAGCCTAGCAATATATGCATCTTGATAACTTCGACTTGTCATGCTTAATAATATTGCTATTTGACCCTGAAATAAAAATCCAGCATTCAATACATATAATTTATTCACTAAATTAAATAAACCTAATGCTAAAAAAACATACTTCAGCAAAAGATTAAAAACATGGGCCATACCTCAAACAAAATATTGTCCCTTAGAAGTAAATATGCATTTCATATTTTTTTTTATGATGTAATTTCAACTCAAATAACCCAGTAACAAATCATTTTCTAATAAATAAAATTCACTAGTAAATTATACTATACAGGGTTTGTCCATAAAGTAATGAAATTGGGTCATCAGAGAGACCAGTCACCAGCAGCTTACTCGCGAGAGGTGAGATTTGTGGTGAGGGGTTTAAACTAAGCAACCCACAGGCCAGCATATGAGTTCCGATAATACAAGGTGGATTATGCTTGGTGCAAGAGCTGTTTTTGAGTTTTAGCAAAAATATAAAAGATGGAGAGTTTGTTAAAGCAGTGCTAAGTGATTAAATTTTGCTTTTCCCACAGTAAAACTGCTTTGGACACCCTAGCCTTGATTAAGGAAGCCTACAAAGGTGATGCCAAGTCAAAGGATCAAGTTTTCCAAAGGTGCAGTGAAGTCAAGAACGTATGGAAGACTACTGAAGATATATAGCGATATGGACGCCCTTCAACAAATGATGAAAATATAGCCACAGTAAATAAATCTCCTAGATTACTACCATTGTCTTAGAGAAAGATCAATGCCAAAGATCTAAACATGTGCAAAACAAGTATTCCCAGAGTTATTTCTGAAAATTTGAACATGTGGAAGTTTTAAGCAAGAATAGTGCCAAAAAAGCTAAGTGATGAACAAAAACAAAGATGAGTTAATGTTTATTATGAGATGTTGGAGCAGTTGGAAAGTGAACTGAACTTTTTGGTCAATATAATACAGTAGTCTCAAAAACTCGGCACTCGATAACCTGGCAGTCCAAATAACTCAGCCACACCTTTGCACATCTGGAAGATCTAGAATCAGGCCAAGCAAGACATTATGATTGATGCAGAAATTATTGCTGCTGTCACAGTTAATGGAAAAATGCCCGAAAATCATAAAGACATTAACATTGACTAAAGGCTGTAAAAACCTCCCTTCAGTACATTGAACAACAAGGTACCATTGGTAATGGACTTATAGTTCCTTCATCATCTTTGTGATGAAGCAGCAAAATGCAGAGTGCAGTACAGGAAGACAACAGGATATTTCACATTTTTTTTAAAAAAAAGTTTCCAGTTTTTGCAAAGTCAGCAACTTAATTTTCATTATAGACAGCTTTAGGCCTTCATAAAGTATTTTTCTGAGATGTATCAGATCAGGTAAATTACTGTATATCATGTATTCATTAATCTTCCTTTTCATGCTCTAAGCCTTCAAAAAGTACATACTTTTCTTTTATTTAAGAGAATTTGGATGTTCATTTTCTGTTGCATTCTCAAGCAAACAATACACATAAGTGCAGTACAATATTTTCCTAAGGAAACACTCGTACTTATTCTTTTTTAACTTGGTTCAGGACCATGATCACATATATGGATCATGGTTTCTCCTTCCACTGGTTCCTGAATGGGTTAAACATGCTTTATGATTGGTTTCAAATATTAAAAAACTAAATTAACTTCATATAAAAGTTGCATTTCTTTCCATTACTTAAAAAAAATTCCAATATATTTTGTTATTAACCTATTTAAGACCATGACCCCATATATGTGATCATGCTTCTTTCACCTTCTGCTGGTTCTGAATGGGTTAATCCCATTCCTGAAAACCCAGCATTTTGTAAACTTGGACACTCATCAGTCCACATTAGGCCATGTTTCCAGGACTCCAGCATGATTCAAACACCAAGCACTTACTATTTGCAAGAAACTCTGAAGCTTGATTGATTAGGGCAGAAAAAATCTCATAAAGAATAAAGCCTTTTTTGTTCCTCCTTGGAATGTTTCAAAGAGCTTATTGAATTTATCCTTGATCCTTTTAACTTTATTGCAATAATTGTGCAGGATCTAAATTTTTCTTTTGCAATTGTTTATATATGGGAAAAGTTAGAATTAATGTGCAGGTTATTTTCCAACAGCAATTCCTGTTCAAAACTTGTCATTGTATACTTCATGCCCTTTACTAATTCATTATTTTTTCTTTGTAACTATATTCAGATGACTCATAACTAAAAAATATTGAATCTTTATTTTACATCAGATATGTCAAAGCGTATTTTTCTCCCTTCTTTTCAAAAAATAATATTTCATTCAAAAACAAATAAAAGCTCCTAATAGTTTAAGGGCAACATAATCATTAAACCTTAATCACTTACGAAGTTGATTATGTTACTTAATTGAAAAGAAATTTAAAGTTGCTTTTTCAAATCCTTCGCATAGTCATATTTTACAAAAAAAAAAAAAAAAAAACTAAAGCTTCCACAGGGTTTTA
The DNA here is from genome assembly GCA_019973975.1 of Trichonephila clavata. Lineage (NCBI taxonomy): Eukaryota > Metazoa > Arthropoda > Arachnida > Araneae > Nephilidae > Trichonephila > Trichonephila clavata. The sequence goes on from BMAO01004197.1 coordinate 19,726, forward strand.
AATGATTATCAACAGCAAAGTTTGAAAAGATTCCAGTTCCCAATGGGAGTAAATCTATTATTAGATCAGACATATCAAATAGATCAATAAATAAAAACGATTTGTAAATATTACCTTACTGTGTTTGTAAAAGTGTAAAAACATTAAACTTATTGGATCATTGTTTAAACAACTCAAAATAAAAGAGATTTAAACTGAAAAATAATGCTTATACAATAAGATTGTTTTTCTCATATACAAAGCAATATTGGCCTCAAAAAAATCTTTAGACCACAAAAGAATGAAGCATACCCAATTTGACACTGGTTCTAACAGATTTAAATGATATTATGAGCTCTTCAGCAAGGGCATATTTACTTAGTATTTGATATTTTTATAATTCTTCAATTCAAAATAAATAAGCTAATTATTAATATAAGAAAAATATGCATGGCCTCGCAGAAATTCTATAAACAATAACAGTATTAACAAGAATTTCTTTAAAAAAATCTTATATTTATTTGGAAATTTGTGTTAATAACTAGAATAACAATAAAGGTAATAAAAAAGATAAAATATATTACTAGACTGGGGGATTACTAAAATATTCATAGCTACCTTACAATTTGAAAGCTCCCTTCTATTACTTTCAAAATTTTTCAATGTATTTTCATATTTATTGAAAAGTAACTTATATTCCTTCTCCACCAACTTTCTTCTGTCATCAAGCTCACCAAATACAGAATTTCCCCGCCGGTTTACATCAACCTGTTCAAGTTTCAGCAACTCAATTTCACCTTGAAGTTCAGAGGCAACATCTCGTGCTTTCTAAGAAAGAAAAAGGTGGCAAGAATTTGAAGATTAATAGTTTTTCTTTCACATTTTCACACAAAATATTTCAATACATAGACATTTTTCCCATAAACAGTTAATAAACTTTTTGAAATATATTCCTTCAAATCCCAAAACTAGATTTATTGTATTTACTCGAATCTAAGCTGCCATCAATTCTAAGCTACACCCCAAATTTTCTACACATTTGAGAAAAATAAAAAATATGTTAAAGGTTCCTCAATATCCATACTTAAGAAATTTTTTTAAATTTTAATGAGAAATTATAAGTTAATTTATTTTACCAGTATTAAAAACTTTCAAATGCATAATGTGAACCTATAATTACTCTAACCATCAGTATAATGTTTCGAAAATGATTCGTCAATTCCGAAGCCACAGCTGACTTCAGAATTCGTGCCGGTGTAGCCCTTTTCCCACACAATGTTGTCTTCCATGCTATCCAATGTGTTTGATATGCAACATTTTTTCAAAAGAATGTATTTTTGAAGAAAGTAAAAGAATTATTAATGACTGTTGAACTTTTACAAGAAAAAAATTACATCATTTTGTTTATTCCATCGACGTATATTTGTTTCATCTGTGGCAAATTTTCAGTAGCTGCTACTCTGCCTCTCTTTTCATACTAGCATCATAGTGAACTCATCTTTATGCAATGATATTTAGGTGATTAAAAGAAAGTGTATACAAACAAAATATCCTAAATAAGAGCAGACTACAATGTTTAGGATAGACTGAATAATGGAGATAAATCGAGGAATCGGAAAAGTAATCAATGCAAGTGGCCAGAATGGATGATTACATTTTCCCTTTTAAATGGGGTAGAAACTCAGTTTCCCCCATCCAACAAATGTTTTGCCTTCCATTCGAAGCCACACCCAATTTTCAGTTGCATTAACACTGGAAAAATAGTGCGGCTTAGATTCAAATAAATACGGTATTTAAAACTCAAAAGCAAAATTACTGCTTGAATAGTTTTGCTATAGAGGTGATAAAAATTCTAATTAAACAAAGGTCAAAGAGATTTGATAGCATATTATCTAAAGTTCTCATTTTTTTATTTATATAAATTATAATAACTATTAGAAATAGATAAATGTCAGTAAAATGAACAGTTAAAGAATGACTAAATATTCAGAAGTCAAAAATAAAAGAATGTTATCATTCAGTTATGTTAACAGTGGAGGGGGGGGGATTAAAATTGTATTAAAATTATTTTTACATGCATGATTTTATAAAAACAATTTACATAGGAGAAAGGGGGGGATTAAAGTTTATAACCATCTTTTTTTTAATAACTGGAAGGAATATAGCAGCTGTGAATAGTGAGGTCTATTTTAAAAACTGAAAAATAAGCCACTAATATAATTTCATTGATCTAAAAAATGGCCATTTACATAAAACATGCAGAATAATTTCAGAGCTTGTCGAAACTGAGACACAAGAATCAGAAGTATAACTTTTCAACTGGTCTCACTGAATTTCACTAGCAAGCACCGAGTAAACGAATAAATAAGTCTTTTAAAGGCAATAGCTAAATAATATTCCCAGCAAATAAAAATGCAAACAGTTGACATATTTGTCCCTATTAAGTCTTCAATCCATTTTTAAACAAAATTATCCTTTTTCTGAATTATCAATTACTAGGAAATACCATAGAGATAGCTAAACAGTTCTTACCAATAACTTATTATTATTTGAGAGATGTGGATAGTCAAACAATATCATTCTTTTTCCAAGTTTTGTTTTTAAAAATGTTATATTAAATAAATCATTTAGTCATAAAAATAAAAAATTTTAGTTTTTAGTAAAATTAATAAAATAATGATATAATCAAGTTGCATTTAAATTAGTTTTACCTCTAAAAATGACAATAAAGAGACAGGAAAAAAACAATGAATATAAATTTAAGGTCGTTTCAAACACACACAATTTTTAACAATTTGTTGCTTAACAATTAATAAAACAGAGATATTGTCACAGCTTTAAATAACTGTGGCAAACGAGATACAGTGAAATGCATTTAATACGAAAATGCTTAAGAAAGAAATAATACAAAGGCCCCCACAAACTACTATGTATTTACATGCATTTTTTTTCTCTTAACACAAAATGAAATTTGCATAACATGAAAACATTCCCCCCCCCCTTCTAGGAATGAGCAAAACACAGAAAACACCAGAAATTTAAGAGGGTGTGTTGTGAAAGAGAGGTTTCATATTTTTTCTGTATTATTTCACTGTCCTACTGTATCATCAGAATTTATTGAAGAAGATGATAATATGAGTAGAGCCCCAATAAACATAGAGCCAATATGAGTAGAGCCCCAAAGACATTTTAGAGTTTGTTCAATGCTCAAAAAATATTGATATAGATTCCGATGGCAAAAACGAAATGAATAATGCAGCTCCTGTTCCCATGCCATCCGAAATGAGGAATATCACGAAAAGTATATGCAGTTATTTAGACTCACATTCCAATGGTGAAATGAATAACAAAATAGACAACATCTAGCAATTTGTTGACAATATAATGCTAAGAAAGACAATGCAAAAAAAATCAGAAAATTTCCCAAAAACTGAATAAATGCTTTGTTTTTTCAAAAACTAGAAAATTTTGCATTAAATTTCATTGCGAAACTTTTTGTTTCATTAATTTTTATTCAACACCTGCATATATACATATCTATGTAAATAAAATGTACTCTAATCAAATGAATTTTGTTGATTATGTGGATTTTTTTTACAATATCCTTTAACACGAAAAAATATTTCAGTCCCCTAAGTTTCAAGTGAAATGATTATCACTCTATAATCATAATTAATTCTTTACCACCTTTAACATACATTAAGCATATCTACTTAAAATATTTTTAAAAAATTATTTGAATACATTTTAATACACTTCTAAAATATTTAAATAGTAATACAATAAAACACTTTACCTGAATTTCAGTGGAATATGATTTAAGTTCTTTATCTCTGTCAATGATTCCTTCTTCTAGTGACTGAACCTTAGATTTTAATCTATTTTCTTCTAACTTTGTATTTTCAAAATCACACTGCAGTGCTGTTAATGCTTCTTGTAGTTGTAACTAATTGAAAAATAAAAAAGAAAAGAAATAGTTTCAAAATCTAAAATTTGTCAAAAGATTTCAAAATAAATGTTCTTTTAAGGGATTAAAAATTATCTTTCAAAGCAATGACATGTTTGTAGTTCCTAATAGGATTGCTTGAGTGTATAAATGTAGGGAGTTTTGTTCAATAAAGGACAATGAAAAAGAAAGAAAATATCAATAAGATATATTTAAAGTAAAACAGCACAGCAAAAATATATTAAACCCTTTTCATCAGTTATAATTTCAAAACTCAAATTTTTTTTCAAAATCCACTACACAGCGCATTCTGCTCTCTTGCTCGTCTTGTTTCATGTCTGTAAAGTTTGCTTTCAACAGTTCTTATTTCATATATCAAGAGCTAAAGGATGCAACAATGTTATCAAAATGTTCGACCATTATAATTTATTCAATTCAATATGTAGAATGTACGGTAATAAAAAAGTTAAGTAATTAATATGATGAATATTTGCTATTATATGAGTATAATTGTGTGAATTGCAGAAGATAATGCTATAAGGTAGACTTTTAATGCAATAATCTGTTTATGACAAGTTTAAAAAGTATTAAATTTTCAGTTAAAATTTTATTATTTATTATAACTTACATTCTTCATTTTATAATAATTGAGATCAAGCTCCTCATCTATGGTATCATCAATAATGGATAAATTAGCAGATATCTCTGCTGTATGTTTGTAATTTCTAGCTTGTTGTTCTTGAGAAGCTATTTGTTTTTGTAACAAATTAATTTCACTGTTGACTTCCTCCAAAGATTTCTCCAAATCATATTTCTGCAAAAGTAGAAATAAAATCATAATTTGAATTTCTTCAAATAAGAACATCATTAAACAAAGTATTTTAAATATAATAGCACACTAAATATAAATTAGAGAATGATTTTTGAAAATGTTTTCCTACTAGTACATCAAATCTTAAGATAAAACTATTTTTTATTTTTATTTTGTTTCTTTCTTCCTGAATATTCAAAAAAACATTAAGCATAAAGACAAACACACATTTAAAACATTAAACATACTTTAAAATAAAGTTTTCTTACTTTGTAAGTGGATATTACTTTAATTATGCATGAAAAATACTATGATCACTGGATAATTAATGATTTACACTTAAATTCTATAAATAAAAATGTGCTCAAAGTACTAGTCAAGACCTTTAAGGGAGATAAACTTGTAAAACTTGTCTAGAAGGAACGTTTAGCTAATAGTTACCAAGCATTATATATATTACACCAGGTGGTATACCAGGCATTTTAAAAATAACATTTTCTACAAACAATTATTTTTTTTTTCAAATTCTACTAATATGAATTTTGAATGATCTAGCTATAATTAAATTTATTTGAATTAGAAATAATGGCAACTATTATATATACATTCAAGATTTTAGACAAAAACAATTTTCATGTTACAAAGAAACATGTTTTTTAGCAATCAATACCTTATTTAAAAAATTGAATAAAGGTAAAAAATAATGAAAGTATCATATTTTTTTTAAAAAAATAGAAAATAAGTCCCTTTTTTAATTTCAAAAACCAATTTTTAGGATTTGGGGGTCTATGTTTCAGACTATGTTAATGATCCACTTTAATGAAGCTTTTTATTTATATTTTTTTTAAGAAGAATGATAAGAATTGATACCAAATTAAATTTAGACTATAATGAATTTAAATTTATTAATAAGTCAACCTAAAATCTAAAGCTAAATGTATCTATAAACACTGACAAATATATTTTCGGAACTAGTTTGTTTTCCTGGGTCTATGTGCCAAACACTGCTTGGCGCAGTAAAGAATCACGCCAAGCAGCGCATGTCTTTGAAATGGAATCCAAGATGGCGGCATAGAGGTAAGAGACCGTCGGAAAAATAATTTTAAAGAACTTTTGAAATACAGTGAAATCTATTTCAAATGAAGAATATAGGAAGAGATTGAGAATAACCAAGAATAATAAAAAATGAATATCAATACAATCTAAAAATATATTTACTAATAGTAAAATTATGCAATATAGAATAAATAATCTTATAATATAATTTTATAGTAATTATTATATATATAATACAGTAATAATTATTATATATTAATATAGTATGATTTAACAATAATTATTTTAAAAATAATAATATAATTTAATAGTAAATATAAAAATAAGTAACCACATTGTATTGTAATAAGAATACTCATTTAAAATAATTATAAATAAATAACCAAAAAATAATTATGAATAAACAACATCATTAAATAAATAAAAAACACTTATAAATAAATAACATAATTATAAATAACATTTAATAATTGTAAGAAAAACAATAAAAAAACAATTGTTACAAATAGCGAATATTATATGATTATCACATAACAATAATTGTATTTTTATATTATATTATAAAAAATAATTACATAATGTACATTAAAATTAATAAGGAACTCTAAAAACTGCAAGTTCCTTCAATGTATTTCATCGAACAAGGAACGTTAAAAAAACATTTTTTAAAGTAAAATAAAGTGAAAATAGACAATATATATTTATAGCAATAATTAAAAGTACAACACTCATTCTTTAAAAAAAAATTTCCTTGAACTCACTTATAATATTAGAAATGTCCGTATTCGAAAATAGCACAAAATAAAACAGAAGACTGTTTTATTTTGCAAGACAGAGCAAATGCAATTGAAATGGTTATATTGTTAAAGAAATCGAATTAAAATCGTCTGAAATTAATAGGGTTACCATGAGAAAAAGCCAATAAAAATTATTTCTAATGTACGTTATCCCTGTGGCAACCACATTGCCAGTTGTTAAAAATATCAAGGTAACTACATTATAATGGTATCGCCCATCTCAGCGAACATAAACAACAACTTCGTGCATAGACCCAGGATATCAAACTAGCACCATATTTTCAATTAATAAAGAGATTTTCTAAATAAGGAATACTTAATAAAAATACATGAAATAAAGAAAATTACTTAAAAAAATAAGCCAAAATAATTAAATTTTTTGCAGTTGGACTGATAAAAGTTATATTCTTTCAAATGAAGATTCATTTTCATAACACTTATTTCAATCAGTGCTATGGGTTTATTAACATATTGAATATTCAATTTTTAAAATTCATAATCTAGTAAGCTTAATATTACATGTCAATGTAATATCTTAAATGTCTTTTTCAACTAACCTCATTAGAAAGATTATTGATAACTTGTGCTTGTCGAATACTTTCTTTCTGTAAAGCTTGGAATTTCGAAACTAGTTTGTCGAATTCCTCTCTTTGAATGGTTAATTCAGACGATTGTGTATGCACTGTCTGTACCTTAGTCTCCAAATCAATCACCAACGAATATTTATCTTGCTTCAGGGTCTATAAGAATCAAACTGGATTAATTTCAAATATAAAATGTTTTTTCTCGTGAATTCCATAGAAAAAAATAAATAATATTCTGTAAAATATTAAAATTAATTTTAATAATATTAAAGTATCAATTTTAAAAGTATCTTTTGTAAAGTCTTATCTTTAAAAAAGTACCACTTAAATAAAGCATTTAAAATATTGCGTGAAATTTATATCAATCCAAGATTAAACATTGCATTGTTCATTAAGTATTATGTATGAAAAGAATAATAATAAAGATGGAAAATGTGTACATCAAATATATATCAATTTGATATAATTTCGAAGCTGAAATCAGTAAGAGTTCTTTGCTGTTTTAAGTAAAGAACTGGGAAAGAAAATAAATATACTGGGTAATTTAATTACATTCAGATGTGTTGGTTATACTGCTCCAAAACTTTTACATAATTCTAAGACCTGAATGATGAAATATGCCAGTTATTAAAAACCAACATATTTATTAGTACATATGATTGCAATATATATATGTAACTCAATTTTTCCCAACTAGGGTTAATTGGATCTTTTTGGAGCAAGAGCCAACTGTGGTCATGTTGCACCACACATAATGATGATATTGTATCCATGACAGGACCAAATCAGACAGTACCATGGTCCAGGTGACTGTACTGGCAATCTGTGCAATATTGTCCACATAGAGGTTTGTTGATAAGAAAAGGACTCCTATTTCTTGTAGGAATAATATTTCTTGCAAGAATAGCTGGACAATTAAAAATATGAGCAGGTGTTAGCTCTGTATCAAAACAGTTATCACAATTCCTATAAGTTCTTCTACCATCCCTATCAAACTTCATTCCTTTGTGATGACCTGTAATAGACAATAATCTTAACTGTAATCCTGTAATAGACCCTAGCAATAATCTTTGTTATAAGGCAGTCTCCACTTATATTACAGATTTGATACTTTACAAGAATTGATTTCTCTCGGGGGAGTCTGTAACCCTTAGCCCTTTTGCGACAAAGGACGCAAACACGTGCGTACCGCTAGGGCCAAAAGTTTCTATCATGAGTGTCACTCAAAGGCCAGAGCGTTTTGTGTAGCTAAGTCTAAATTCATACAAATACCGAAATATAAAGACGTTCAATATTGTTCTTTATATTATACAAACGGCATATGCTTTGTATATTTCGTATTAATATACTTTATTTACTCCAGCCACTTTCTGTTTAAGTACAAGTTTTTAAACATTTTATTGTAAGCATTTGTAAAAGTCAGCCTTGTAAAAAAAAGTAAGGAAAAAAAGACAAATTTTGTCTACCAGATCTAATTATCCATAAAAAACAAGACTGAAAACCCAAATCAAATGCTTTAGCAAAAATAAATCTCTCATCTTCACTATAAACAAAAACCACATGTTCATTTCAAGAGCAGTCGTAAAGCACTCAATTCGGAAACATTTCTTTCCCCTTAAGTTTAAAAAACAAAAACCACGTGTATGTGAGTAATATTTCTCTCATTTCAAGTAGAAGGTCAGATCTCCATGTATCTCAAATCTTATGGACATAAAATGCCATCTATTACCAGAAAACTGAGCTTAAAAAACGTTCCAGGTCCCTGGCGCACCGGTGAGTCGCTAGGCCAGTGAGGAAGAAACACGCTGGCGCAGGGACACAACACTCGTCTCCTGGCTGTGTTTCGTGCCGGCGTACGGGTGCAACGTTCGTCCCGAAGGGGCTAGAGATATGTCCCCAAGTGGCAAATCGGAAAATGCCTTCATTGGTATTTCCATTGGGTGGTAGAGGGGGGGGATACGCTCCACAGACCAACAGGCAGAAGTCTAACCTCTTTGAGGCAATGGCATCCCTTTTCTATTATGGGTCTGAATTTGGATTTTGCACCACACAATTGTTTATGATATGAATATCATGGGTGTTCCCCCTAGGTCAAACATGTTTGAAGTGGATTTCCCAACTAGGGTCCTGAAAAGCTTTAAATAAGTTGTTATTGTTGTCAGATTTACTGTAATTTTCTTTAGTTAATGGGCCTTAGGAAATCTACATCAACAGAAAGTTCTCAAAAGAAAAATTATTTTAATATAAACTATTCAACATGTTTGTGGCGAAATTTCTTGTTTGTGTAATTGAATGTGATTGTTATAGCCTATAAGTACCTACAAGCATTGGTGGCTCCAAAAGTGGTATGGCTGAACCCCTTCCAAAAATATATGAAAGATTTTAACTTGCATTTCATTTTTTAATTCGTAAACATTTTTCAGATTTAATTTTGTTACTTTGTTTTAAACATTCACCCTTTGATGCTTAAGAAAATAATTGAACAAACAAAAGAAGCTGTAAAAATTTGATGCAACTAAATATTTATTCATTTTAAATTTAATGCTGCAAAGAAAAGACAAAATTAAAACATTGACTGTAACGTGATTTATTTAGAAAAACAGTTAAAAAATGAGGAAGCTAGTTAAATGAATGAATCTAGTTTAAATAAAGGTGCATCATGAAAAAGATACATTGAAAAAACTTTTAAGCATTATCTTAAATTCGAAACAGGACTTTCAGATTTTAAACTCTATGAAAGTAAGTTTTCTTTGAATCTCAATAAACACAGAATCATACTCAATCATTTGCAAACGAAAATCCAAAACAGTGTTATTCAGATTTAAAAGCAAAGTTTTGCAAAATTTGAGGGCATTAATTTTACATATATTTACCAAATAGATTTAAAAACACGATAAGTTTCATAAGAAATTATTTCCATGTAAGAAATTATTTATCAGTGCAAACAATTATTATGAAAGGAAATGTCTCCAGTCTAAGATCTAGTATTACCGAGATTAACCTTGGGTCAATTTTGAAAGTAGTAAGTAATCACCGACATATATTCCTTGTAGTAGCAAAAATGGCAACACAGAACCAGTGCCAGAGAAAACATTAATTTTACAATTATCCTTATTCTTATTTTATAAAGTGTTTTCAAAATAAATTAATGTTTGTATAACAACTAAACAATTTTATTGTGGTCCACACATAGAGATCTAGTTCATTTGGTCTGATTAAGTTATCAAAATTCAACTCATTTTAATAACTTAGACCAATAAACTGGAATATTATTATATAAAATGTATAATTAGTTAAATTATATATTTTAATAACATTTGTGGAATTGTAAGCACTTGTTAGGCTTTGAGATCTTATATGGCTTACAGATTTAATGTTTTTGAATATACATCATGTTGTTCCATAATCATTGGCCGCAATCGATATAAGCAACTTTTACAGATCGTACCCAGCAGTAAAGCAGTTATGCCCCAACAACCACCCTTACAACATGAAGTGGAAAAGTTCACACACTATATAAATGCCAGTTGGAACACTGGAAACATTTAAGAACATGATGTGTGAATCATGATTCAGCACAAGTTTTGGCTGGGACGTTCAGTGGCTGCATCAGTGGCTTTGAAGACAAAAAATATGGATTAATTTTTTTAAATTGAAGTACTGTTGCTAAAGTAAATAGTCTCTATGAGAAAAAATTCTAAAATATGCATTTTTTTCTACTTTTGATCGAGCAAAATTCAAAATTTCATATAAAATTCAAAATTTAAAAAATATTTTTATTATTTGGTAAAAGTAATTAAAAATTATCATTTTAACTATAGACTGCAAGATATCATAAAAAATATCGTAATTTTTTTTACTATCGGTTTTGAAATTTCAATGTTCCAAAAATGGAACATTGGCGTGTAAAGGTATACTTTTTCACACAATGCAGTTATTATGTTTACAGTTCACAGAAGAGTGGGGAAAGATTTCTTAAAGCTAAAAACTTATAGTATGTGCCGGAAGAAAATATTTATGACTTGACTTTCATTTCGGCTCCCTCTCTCAGCTACCCTCCCCCCTTCCAACTATTTCTGGACAATCTCAAGTGAATTTCTCTGCTGCAGTAAAACTATCACTTGCGTTTGTTAATAGTTTGATGTAGCGAAGGTCTTATTTGGAGAGGAACGTCACGTAATATGGTCTTATATTAATTTTGTGTTTTGTCAGTTAGTGAATATCCATTTTTTCTGATAAGATGTCGTATTTAAAGCCATTCCGGACTGTAGAAGAAGCTTTGGAATATTTTTATACACAATCAGATGATGAAGAACCTATTGATATTTGTCAGTTTCCCCTAGAAGAAAGTGGGTGTTAGATTGATGAGGAAGATATCAATGAAGATACTTTTCAGTCTGTTCTACCAGTAGATGTTTGTGGCAAAATCGAAATTTCTGCAAGCATAGATGATGATGAAACACCTCATGTATGTCAGAATAGCACAACGAAAAAATGCCTCGAGTGCGAAAAAATATTGCTTGAGAAATGTTTTTCTAGCCATACATGGGCAATAAAAATAGTTTAGGACTTAAAAGAGCACATTTTAGAAAAAACAATGATATATTTTGTCTTTATTTCTCATTTTAAAGAATTTTGGTAAATCTGTATTTTTCTAGCTTTTTTTTTCTTTGCTTTATTATATATACTATTAGCTTTCAGAATTTTGATATGAAGGTTATTTATTTCATTGTCCTATTGATGTTTTCCTTTATTGTTTCTAATAAGTTATTGTAATTTTTTGAAATGTCCTGTTTATAAGTTATATTTTCAACTTAATCTGTTTTATTTTGGAATTATATTTAAAAGTTTACTTCAGGTGGCGCCAACAGGGGACACCCATCGGGGAACCTGCCCCCTCCCCCAATCGGGGTACATTTAAAAAACTCTGCAGGGAAAAAATGATAGATTTTTCTCGTTCACAAGCTAACTTTTAGTCCCCCCCCCCTCATTTTAATTTTTAGATTTTTAAGGCCCATTTCAATTGTTTGTTGGGTATCATGCCCCTCCCCCCTACAACGAGGGGGGAGGTGAATGATGAAACCCCGTTAGGAAATGTTTAATGACACCTCTGGTTAAGATTTCTTAAAAATGCATATAATAACTGATTTTTGATTTAAAATGTATAATTGGCCATACTCTTAAAAAACATCTGAAAAAACTAAACTAACAAACATTTTTGAAACATGCTAAAAATCTTTAAAAAAATTTTTTTTTCAAATTTTTTTTCTTTTATAGATCTTATGTTTCACTTTTAATTCGATTTTTATCAAAATTTAGTTTATGTTACCTTTTAATCATAGTGCAGCGTTTAAAAGGTTAATACAGACATGTACAGTCATCAATTAGATGAATGACACAGGAAACTTTGCGTCAAACAACTATCACTGGTCGATGGGTCACACCCTTATCTTGCATGATGGAACTCTATCCATGTCTCAATGGTATTCAGCAAAAGATCTAGGAATTAGTGTATGAGCTTCTGGAGAACACAGCATATTCTCCAGAACTGGCTCTGACTGATTTTCACATGTTTTGATAGTTGGAAATCTTTGTGAGAGACAAACTATTCCCAAACCAGGATGCATTTGATTTGGTGATTTTTTTGACCAATATGATACCACCTTCTGCCACCATGGCATTTTTATGCTCAAAACACGTTGGGCAAAGTGTATCTGTGCCGATAGCAGCTACTGTGCTGAATAAAATCTTTTTTTTCTCTTTGTAACTCATGTTTTCTTTCATGTTTCATTTTCAGCCAATAATTATGGAATGACCTAATCTATTTTTAAAGGAAGATTTTGAATATGATTTCTTTGTAGACCTCCCTCTTCTTTTTTTCCCTTCCTATACTAGGAACAAAAGATGAAAATCCAGATTCTTTCACATTTTCTTAAATGCTGTTATATTCCATTTAAGATATCATTAAAATTGAATAATAATTTTAGAAAAACGAAATTTAAAAATCTTATTATAGCACAGTGGAAGTAAAATTGTTAGTATGCACTCAAATTAGACAATGAAAAAAAATCCCATAAGTTTTTAAAATGTTTGTCATAAAACGATAATTATTTGTATCTCAATCTTAACATTTCTAAACAAAATTATTACATAAATAAACATTGAAATCAAAAACATGAAATTAAGTTCTTTTCAAGTAGATTCCATAAACAGTCTCATCATTGCAATGCCTTATACCAAAATGTAAATGAATATTTAAATTTAGCCCGTAGTTTGTGAAATTTTGAACTTCTTTGTTTTATCATTAATTTTTTAAAGAACCTTTGATATTTTGACACTGAAAAATTAAACCTTTCAGCTGAAGTGTAAATCAAAAAAATTTAATCTAGAAGATGTACTAAATACCCTTAAAAAATAATAAAATGCTATTTTGAAGTCAAATACAGAAGCTATCAACACAGTTAAGCTTATAAACTTTGAAATTCACCTTGAAATTAACAAATAAAAAAAACATCTGAAAATATTTTTGTAGTTAATGAATATGTACTAAAAGCATTTAAGAATAAACAATTAGAGCTCAAGCATATAACATGCCATATGAAATGGCTGATGTACATTAAATCCCCCACATCCTTTTGTCAATGTGAGGCTTGGAAGTTCGGACAGTGTTGGGGCAACTCAGGTGTCATTTGGATCATTTATCCACAGTATGAAGTGATCAGTTAAGTTACTAAGGGCTCTCATTTAGCTTTGAAATGTAATGTTTAATTAACAATCCACAGGCAAGCATAAATAAATAGAAGACATGTCCTCAGAAATCCTTACATTTATAAAATTTATCTGCTTATATTCAAATTCAGACTTAGCACTAATAAGCAAACAAATATTAACAACAACATATAAGAAGCTGTGCACCTTTTTTAAAACATGTTTTTAATATCTAAAAAAAAAATATATGACAAATATCTTGTGAAGATAGAATTGACCCCAAAATGTAATATTGCTGTTTTATTTACACATTATATAGAAAGAATGATTCTAATTAAATAACCCTTGTAGTTATTTTCCATTTCAAAAAGCAACAGATTACTGAAATTTTAGCATAAATCAAAATACACACAATTTTGCTTTAAAGTAATGATTTGAAAAGTACATTAGGATTAGTAAATGAATAGTTTAGAATCTGAAAAAGAGATGCATTATACAACAACATAAAACAAAACATTAAAGCATAATTTAAATTCATTTTAAACAGTTAGCACAATTGTACTTCCATATAAATCCTTAATTAGTCCTAATTCTTGGACTTATTGCAAAGGAATTCTTTTTATGCTAGAATAAAGAAAATTATTAATCTATTCTCAAGCCCTGTTATGTATTGATGACATTGTATAAAATTATAAAAATGCAGCTTAATACAATACACAAATACAAAACTTAATATGATAAAATAAATGAAAATTTTACAAAGATTAATCCCCCTCCCCTATCTCTTTTTACTGGAGATCTTTAGGTCTAATCTTAATAAGAATTAGCACTTTTCTGCTTCAAGTGGGCTGTAAAAATACATCAGAAAAATTGCCAATTGAATGTATAAGAAAAACTTTTTTTTCCTTCAAAAAAGTGTAAGAAACTAAAAATTTCAAGCCTCCTCAATAAAATAAGTTAAGAATTGAAATTATTTTCTTTTTGTGTTTGATGTTTAATTTGGCAAAAATAAATAAATAATCATCACCAACAAGCCCCAAAACGAAAAAGTACCTAAAAATTGGTATGTACATATTATCGCAACCTATTGGTGACATTATATGAAACAAAGCACCTGGTGGCCAATTCAGCGTGTACGACGCATAGGAAATCAGCATTGCTAACTTGGTGAATATTAATATATTTTAGCAATTGTTGCAATAATACACAAGTACCCAAAAATTGCAGCCAAATAACCTTGCTTATCTATTTTTCCCAAATAGAGCTATTATGGCTTGTTTAAGCTTTGTCAAAGATCCATTTGACAATTTTTTTTCAATTAATGAAATAATAGCTTTCTCTATATCATCCTCAGAGTTTAGACAACATTTTATCTTTTTTGCTAATTTTCCACAAACTTCTGTAGTAATTTAGTCAACTGTTCCCCCTGAATTACTCCACAACAGTATCACAGACTTATCCAGAGAAACAATTCAAATTTAAAAACAATTTTTGGTACTTACATTCTATGCCAACATTCAAGATAACTTGGCAAGTTGACAACCCTGATTTCACATGTCGTAAGCACCAAATTGGCAACCATGTACTTGTTTCATATAATGTCACCTATATAGTTATGAAAATAAGCAAGTACCCAATTTTCAGGGATTCCAAACAAACATTTTCATATTCAAAATTGATATACATGTTGCATTTAAAAATAGATGTATATCATGAGATAACACAATAAAAATTTTCTTCTTACTCATTAGCTCCTTATTTATTGAACCAAAAAAGAATAAAAAGTACTTTCCATACTTTTCTAACTAGATTGTCATACAGCACAGAAATGACTGAAAATTATCTCTTAAAAATATAATATTAATCTACAAATTCAGATGGTTTTCGAATGTAAACTTAAAACACTTTAAACAAATTTTTTTGAAAATAAAATTTAAAAAAAATAAGCGTACCTCATTTTCGGACAGCAAAGCATCTATCCTTTCCGTTAATTTGTCCTTATCTTCAAGAAGTTGTTTACCAAACGTAGCTGCTTTTTCAATGTCTGAATCTCGATCATCGATTGCTTTTCGCAAACGAGCAATAGTAGATAAATAGTCCGTATCCTGAAATGATAAATGGACTATTTAGTTTTAAAAAAATATTACTATTTAATGAAAAAAAGTGCAAAAATTTCATAATCAGTTTTTAAGTAATTGAAGGATTGTTTATAAACATATTCATAGCAAAACAAACAGAAATTTTCAAAAATATTACGAAATATACATTTGTATCCATTTTGACTCGCAATATCATGCGTATGTAAAGAAGTTAAAATCTTTTTAGGAAAAAGCTCTTAAAATGCTATTTTTAATTTCCCGCAGAAATTTACAATTTTACCAAAACGGTCACAGTTTGTTCTATGAGTGCAGTTCTCAAAAACCAAATTTGACACAGTAATTTTCTTCACGGTTTCCATAAGATTAAAGTAGATGTTTTTTGTTTTGTTTTTTTGTTAAAAAAAGCAAATTATACTGTTGGTTGCAAAATTAATTCCTAATTTAAGTGTGCAAATGCCAAGTTGTAAGAATGGAGTCAGTTCACCCCTAGAGAGCTTTGCGATCATTTGACTATTATCACGTGATTTTCAACATGGGATCAAATAAACAATAACAGCTGATCGAAAATGGAACATGAGTTTTGAGAGGTGTGAGTGCTTATACGTGGCACTGCTGGCCATAAGAAAATTCTTATCTCTCTTTGTCCTTTTTCTTATTGTTTAATATAATTTGCTAGACCTCTAAGAAAAAGGTTTTGGCAATATAAATATTTTCTATTCATCTGGACTGTGGTAAGTTTACCAATTTCTTTTTTAATATTTATTTTACTTGACGGAGGCTCAAGCTGAGTCACTCCTCATTCCGGATAACGGAAATTGATGAAACAAGTTGAAAACATGACAGAAGCTGCGGATTTTAAGTACTTTAAAAATCCCCAAACTAACCAAGAACTAATTTTGCGAACAGGCAATAAAAAATTTACTGAAATCATCATCCTACTGGAACCTACAGAAAAATCAGGTTGCATCCCTAAATTGAACCCCCATCTATTACATGCCGAATTAAAGAACAAAATACCCAGGCATGACAATATAACACACATGTACTTCACTCGAAGCGGAAAAATAGAAATTAGAACCTCGGACCATGATCAATAGCTGTTCAAATAACAGCTATTGATCATATTTTAAACACTCCGATAAAAGCTAACATAATATGGGATGGATTCACTTCGTGATTCCTGCTTTATGACATCCGAACTAAAGTACATCTGGCAGAAGGGGCATTAGAATTTTAAAAAACTCAAATGATCTTGAAATAGTGAAAATTAGAATATTTATAAAATGAAACAGTCGACAAGAAACTTCTCCAGTTCTAATTACAATTCTAGGTATAAATATACCAGAATGCGTAAAGCTTTGGTTTTTTAATCATAGAGTCCAACTATTCATAGACAACCTCCGGCAATGTAGTAAATGTTTTAGTTTTACCCACTTATCACGTTTCTGTCCAAGATGCTTCAGTTGTAGAGAATCTCACACCAAACAGTGTACAAATATACTGTTGTTCTTTTTGAAATAAGTTCTTCAGACCTTTCTGGGCAGCACAATTTATTGAGGACAAACAAATAAAACGATTATGAATACTGCACACAGCGTATAGATCGAGATGTGGTCCCCGTAGAAGGAATGCGTGGGAGGAAACGGGAAAAACGCGTGGGTGCATCACACAGATATCCTTACGACAGAAAAAATAGTTCACTCGCTTCAACCCAACAACCCCAAAATGTATAAATTGTACAGGAGATCATCCAGCAAACTTCCCCGACTGTCCCACTTTTATCAAAGAAAAAAATACTATAATTCAAATGCAATCAACACTTAACTTTGGTAGAAGCATGACAAAAATTCAAAGAAAGCCAGTTTGTAAATTATTCTACAGCATTAAAAACAGCAGCCCCAGGACCAAACATACAGGAATTTGAAAAAAAAATAAAAAACATAGTAGTAAATTTTCAAATAGCTCTAAAAAGGCAAACATCATGAACTCTGTGCAAAAGATGATGGAAACAATGTTCACACACTTGATTAATATCATAGAAGTAAATAAACAACCATATCCTCCCCTAAATGGAAAAAGAGGCAAATTGAATGCTACAGAAATTTGAAACATCTGTTCCAAGTGTATCTCACAACGTAGATGATACATTCAATAACATTGGCATTGGATAACTTTAAAACTTAGATCTAAATCGCAGTTTTAATCGAGACTTGGGAATTCTCCCCCTCCCCTTAGAAATATAGATAAGCTTTCTATAATTATATCTCCTCTCCTTAAGAGGAGGATAGAAATTTTTGGAATTATAATTTCTCTTTTATATCTTATTTATGCGTTTTCTACAATGGAATTGTAGAAGAGTAAAAAATTTGACTCAATATTCTTCCCTTTTCGCCATCAGATCATTTAGATATTTCAAGAGACTTTTTTGAAACCTAATGACAATTTGCAAATGCCAAGTAAGGTCATTTTCCGACAAGATAGACTTGACAGACCAGGAGGAGGGCTGCTGATAGCAGTACCAATAAATATTTCTGTCAGACAAATTTCCTATGAATATGCGCAATTATCAGACAGCAAAATTTTAATATTGCAAATCATAATTATTAACACACCCTTTCATCTGATAAATTATATGCATCTCGAGGACTCAATATTACACTACTTAAATCCTTTCTAGACTCAATTTCAGACCCAGTTTTCATCTTTGGCAATTTTAATCTGCATCATCCGATGTGGGGCTCCAATCATACTTCTCAACACAGTAAAAATTTTGTGAAATGGTTAACAAGTTCTAATTTTATTCTTCTCAATACTGATGTTCCAACACATAGAAACAATGTTGGCTCTGGTACTCTCCTGGAGTTTACTCTTTGCTCCTCAAATCTCATCGGATACAGCAATACTTTCGTTTTAGACAGCTCCTTCAATAGTAACCATTGCCCTGTTATCACAGATTTTAATTTTCATAACCCGACTAACGACTCATTAAAAAAGTGGATTGACAATCAGTAATAAAGCACGTTAAGTCAACAGTCTTTAAGATAGACGATAATAATCACAATCTCTCTGACAATATTGCTAATATAATATAAAATAATACTCGAAAGATAAATATCTCAAATAGAACCTCCCCCCCCCCCTGGTGGAACAGTGCATGTCACAACCTTTACAAACTCAAAAAAATGTTTCCGGATAAAGGCCATTCCAGAAATCTCTCCAAAATTGTGGATCCGATACAAACAATATTCCAGCTGGCTCCGATTTCATATTAAAAAAGCAAAAAAAAAATATATATATACTGGGATACAGTTTGTAACAATGTTTCTAACCCGAGAACACATTTTACAATATTTCTGAAAAAATTGTCTATGAAAAATAATCCTGAATCAACACTGAACTTTCTTCAAATCCATAATAAAATCATCTGTCGTTCACAGATTCAAGCAACATTTTTGCAGAGAATTTTGCATCCAATAATACTAATCATGAGCCACTTCCTTTGGATTTATTTGCCCAAATATAATAGCTTAATCAACAAACCCTTTCGTTTATCTGAATTAAATAGAGCTATAAAATTCGCTAGAAACACAACTCCAAGTGCAGACCAGATCCCGGCCTTGGTAGCCAAGTGGTCAAGGCATCGATCATGAGGCATGGCAGGCATGTCATGAGTTCGAGCCCAGTACCACTGAAGACCCGCCGTGTAGGGGAGAGACGCACGTTAAATCTGTCGAGAGCTCAAACATCCTCCCATTGGTGTGGTAATAAGGAGAGGGAGAGCCAGCTCAGGAGTCGTCCTCGACACTTGACCATGGTTCAAAATTACGAGGTTCGTCGCCAAAACTCTCTCGTGTAGCTGAACAGTGCGACGTTAATATTCACTCACTCACTCACTGGCAGATCAGATCCCGGCTACATTCCAGAATTTATTGAACCAGAGCGAACGCATGATAATCTTAAACTTCTTTCAACAGATATTTGATAATTCAATAGTCCCAAGACATGGAAGCACGCTATAATTCTTCCAATTCCCAAACCATGCAAAGACAAGACAAAAATCTCCTCTTATAGACCTATAGCTTCAACATCGGTTTTCTCTAAGACATTTGAAAGAATTTTAGCCAATCGATTTGCCCATTTTCTGATAACAGAACAAAAACTTCATCAACAACATTATGGATTTGTTCCTTTTAAAGACACAGAACAGCAACTTATATAATTTACAAAGCAATAACAGACGCAAAGTTGGATAAAAAATACTTCGTGGGGATTAGCCTAGATATAAAGAAGGCTTATATATATATGACTCAATATTACATAGATGGACTTATTTACAAATGCTTACAAATTGGTATTATGGGGAAAATAGCGCTTTGGATGCATGAATTTTTGTCTTACAAATCGCTGCAAATTCGATGGAGGGGATGTCTTTCATCCGAAAAAAAATTACATAAGGATCTCCTCCAAGGTACTATCTCCGATATTATACTCTATCTATATGTATGACTTTTTTGAAACATTGGAAACTGGAGTCGAATGTTCAATAAATGCAGACGACATTTTTATCTATTGTTCACATCAGTCACTTGATATTATTTATCATAAATTGCAAAATACTTTAGAAAGGATTAATCAATGGCGTAAATATTGGAAATTAAGCTTAACCCTCTAAGCGTTATGCACGTGTTTTCCTGCATGACTAGAGATGCTTCGAAAACGCACCACACGGTTTTTCGATTTCAAGAGAGTATTTCAAGACCATGCAAGCCGCATTTTTACGAAATTCTTCCCCCCCCCCTTTAAAGGTTTAACATTGTGAAAGATAATTAGGGAGTGTTGCAACGACACAGTGGACACTGACAAGAAGTTTTATGGCTCACAGGGAACTCGTATTCTGACACTGGAGCAATCGTAAAATATCTGGGAAGAAATTTATTAGACCTTTTATGAACAAACTACAAGTTAGTGTTTGTAAATTAGCTTGATTTGTATTATTGCGTTTGAATTAAATAAATTCCTTTTGTAGTTTTCACGATATAACCATTTTTTCCCAAGTTTTGAAAAGTCCCAACGCATAAATAAAATATTATATAATTCACTTTTGATTTTATATTAACTTGAAGTTTTAACAAGTTGGGACTTGGGACGGTAATCTATTATTTTATATACTTTTTAAGTTTTTCTTTGCTTGGTTAACTCGCATTTTTTTCTTCACCTTAAAATTATCAAACGGAGAATTAAGTTTTTACAATATATATATTCTCTCTATAATATCTATAACTATATTTTATTGTTTCATTTTTCTTTTCTTAATCAATGCTTTCAGCTTTTAAATCAGGATTACTTCATTATAAGATGTCAAAAAAATTAACAAAAAACCGAACGCTTCAAAGTTTAAAACCTTTTAAACTTTCAAACAACTAAAAATGAATAATTTTTAAACTTTTGCATCAAATTATTTGAAAAAATTCTTACGCTTTGATAAAAATAACAGCGAAAAAAAAAAAAACTAATTCAGATCCATTAGTTTTTTTTTTTAATTTCAAAGCTCAGGGGATCTTACATATTGTTATATGCACCGAAATATTTGAATTTTTAACAAATGCTTGAATTTTTTTCAGTTTACTTCAGAGAGAACACGAATGAGGGGGGAGGGGTTACTAAGTCACGGATGCATTTACAGTTGACATTTACGCATGTAAATAAATACAAAGATCCATTTTAAATTGATTTTTAAAAAATATCTATTTATTCAAAATTTATCAATACTTATCTTTTTTTAAAAAGCTAACTGAAGAACAAGTAATTGAAATCTGGATATTTTTTGTAATCTCAATCATACAAAACTAGGAATTTTATATTAGAAATTTCATTTGAATTTCGGAAAAAAATATTTATTAATTGCGCATACGCAGTTAAAAACTATTTACCATAAGTACTAACAATTATTCGAATGTAATATTAAATTAAAATTTTAATATATCAAATCTTAGGCATTTTTAAAAATACTTCGTAAATTTCATACAATTCAGTTAAAAACTGCATGTTAAGGCGATATGGTACCATCTTCACAATTTTTTTTATTTTTAATATTTGATATTTGGTTTTATTGTATTTTATAAAGGTTAATATTTAATAATAAATCCTCACAAAAACTTTTAATTTGTTGCAAAATATTTGTAAAATTTATATTTTTTGAACTTTATTAGACATTTTTTAAATTCCTAAGGTTTTTTTAAATATGTTTCAAAATTTTTTTTTCCAAGTACCTTATAATATACAACATAAAACTGTGCATGGGTTTTTTTCTGCTGCTGCTCTTTAATTTTTTTATATAGTTTAACTTCCAAAAATTCTCCAAAAAACATTAATTTTGATTTTGAAATTTTTTTTAGAAAAAATACTAAATATATTAGAGCTAATTCCATGCACAGTTTTACAAAACATACATTTCAGAACATCTATATAAAATTTCAAACCCATACTTCAATTTTCAAAAAAGCCTTAGGGTTTTGAATAATAGTATATGAATAAAAATTCAACATGGAGAAAAAGGAGTTTGAAGTTTTCGTTCCATGAATAGCATGATATAATATTCATCGAATAGACATCGAATAGTAATTATGAAATGTTAATTAGCTTATTTAAAACTGCTTACCATAAGAAATTGCAAAAATGTAGATCAATTAAACATTATACTGTCATAATGAATATATAGAAGAAAATGAATGAAAGATCAATATTTCATAAAACTTTATCTTAATAATTATAAAAAAAAAATACACATACTTCAGAGCTAATTCCATGCTCAGTTTGAAAACTCAAATAATGCACAACATTTAAAAAAGAGGTTTATGGTTTATTTTTTATTTCCATGATTTTGAAAGCCTTCGCATGTTTACTGTACACGAATGAAAGCAAAATCAAATAAGAATTTATAGGTAAAATATATCAAAATCTAAGAACTGCATCTGTGCATTTGTTTAAACAACTACCTTAAAACATTTTAATAATAATAGTATTGAATTTCACATTCATGAGATATATATGTGTCACCAAAAACAAATATATAAAAATGAGAGAGCTTTGCTATTCTTGCGAATTAGATGTTTATATCAGAGTTATCAAAATGAGATTTAGTATTTGTGCTTTGGGAGAATTCGTTTTGAAGTTCTAATTTCATTCATAATAGTATAAAAAAAAAGCACGCACAACTTTTAAATCTTGACAAAATCCATTTGCCCCCCCCCCCCCTCAATAAACAATACACAAACTAGAATTTTTGCATGAATTGCATAATTCTTTCTTGAAATGATTTGTTACTGCATATATGTAGGATATCCCATAGAACTCGTTTTGTAAAAGGTTAGATCATATCCCTTTGCAGAGGATGGCAATGTTAGTCAAAAACAGCATTCCACAGCAACGCCATCTAGCGTGCTTATTAAAACGCTGACGCGATTTATTTCCGGCAGAGGCCCACTAACACTCGACAACAAAGCAGCGTCTTCGCGCGTCCGCGCTCTTTCGCCACAACTGGTGGTAAGTTGCGATCCCATCGCATAATGAGTTTTATTTAATCTCTAACGTCCCTCCAGAAGGAATGAACTATCTTTCTTATACTGTTAAATGTCTGCATGTTCTAATTTCTATTTTGTAAATATTCCCCCTGTAAATACTCTCCTATAACTCATAATAAATTATTTAGTTTCTTTAAATTATGTTGTCTATTTTTTTTCAGCGTTAACCCATACATCGTAAAAACCCCTAGGCACCCTGCCAAACAAAAACCCCGCTATCTCAAGAATCTAACTTTTTTGGAAGATTTCATTTAGATTCCCACTTATATAATTATGCATATGTTAGTCTCCTTTACGTGTGGTAGAAAAATAATTAATTCATTTTCTATCACGCTCTTTTCTAGCAGATCATCTGAAATGTAGTCGTGACAGTTTTGTTTAGTCTGCTGTCCTGCATCAAATATTGCTCCATAACTTGATAAAAAATGCAGGTACAGCTTTGAAATTTTGCAGGCGTGTTTATAAAGATTTGAGGTATCAATTAAGCCAATAAAAATCGATAGTTTGGTGATTTTTTTGGTGACCATATCGCCTTAAGAGCAAAAAATATGTTGAAAAATTTGATGACTATACAATGAATTTTTAAATAAAAAACAAAGCTGAGATGCTAAAATGCCGGAATGAAAAATTATGCTTATATCTACAATAGTTTTTGAAATATATATATATATATATATATATATATATATTTATTTTAAAATTCAGAAAAGCTTAATATTAATTAAATTGTCAACATAATGATGTGACATTACTATTAAATAATATACAATTAAAATATACTACATATGCTATTAAAAAATTATAAAGGACATAGTTGCTAATGTTAAGAATTTCATATAATTTTAAATTCAGACTTTTACTGATTGATGTAGAAGATAAAAAACGAACATCTAAAATACATGATGCTGTCTGCAATGTCTTGATCTTGACAAACAGAGAAGACAGCATTTTCACTTACTAAGGCAGAGTCGGCTTAGGTAGGGGCGAGCTGGACAAAAAGTGAGAGCCCCACGGTTTTGACGAGTGCCGCTCTAGAAATTGCAGTTTTAAGGGGGAAAATATAATAATTACAAAAATAAGTCCTGTAATTTTCCATACAATTTTATAATTACGAATTGTGAAATTGATTTCGAATACTTTTTTGTGTTTGACAATATATAAGGTAACCAACCGTTTTTCTTTAGATTTGTACTCCTTTTTCGTAAACCGTGCTCCTTTTAAATCTTGTACAGCCGAAATACACCTTTTGTACTCTTAAAAAATTATATAAACTATAACGGTGGTGTTAATTTTAATTTATGCAAATTCTTAAATGTTAATATTTAGCCATTTCCGTCCAAACAGTTTGCATGGCACAAAAAAAAAAATTCGGACTCACCTCTTCATTGGAGAATTCTATGGTTCCAATAATATATGTTTTATTTTTCATCAAATAGGATTGCATCACTTCGGGGATATCTCTTAGATAAACGTTTATATGCTATCGTTTGTAAATTAAATATTTTTCTTTCAATTACGTTTATTTCAAGATGAACTTTGATTTATTTTATTCATGAAATACAAGTTTTAAATAAATTACATTTTCTTTTCAGACGTATTTGCTTAATAATATATATATTTGTGTATTATATTAAAATTTTGAACTATCCAAAATTATATGTTTTTTGCTCCTCTAAAAGCTTTTAGGATTTTAGAAAAGGTCTTACAATCTATGGATGGCTTGTATATTTAAAAATTAAAAAGAGACATTTTTTTATAACAATTTTTATGTCTCGTTTAAAAAATAAAAAATTGTTTTAGGCAACAGCTTGCATAAAATGTACTTAAATAAGTAGAGGAATAGGAGTATTACATAATATGAATATTTTTGACTGCAGTAAGTCAAATATTTATGTTTCAGTTTCTTTACAATTTGAATAGAAGTTGTAAGCAATTTTGCGAAGAAGATATTGAATATAAACACCTTGGCTGTTTAAAAGTGAAGTGTTTTATTTTCATACCATCACACACTCTAAAATAAGACTCATTTACAATCATATGATCAGCTTCAGTGGTAGTTAAATTTTCAAAAATACTCTACATGTACGAAAACATTCTTTCATAACCATACATCATATCTCATACTCTATCTTCTACGCAGCAGGCATTATTTTTCTATACTCAAAAAAATTAATACATATCCAGATGTTAATTTTCTAAAATTTGGTATGAATACATTGCGGAATTGTCGGTTAGCTTTACTGAACAAAATTGTTTTAAGTATACTGTCTTGAAAGACAAAATTAATTGGAGAGAAGTTTTTCTCACATTAGAATTTGTAATGACCGAATTGAGTGAAAGATGTAATCTATAAATTTTCCGTTTAATACTAAAGAAACAGAAAGATACAAATTTTAATTTTAATAGAAAATGGCTATAAATACTTTCACATTTTGAAAGAAAAATATATCCTCATTAAAATAAAAAAAATAACTAAACTAATTTTATGCTCCGTTACTAATGCCGATATAGAGAAGATATTTTTGCTTAGTAAAAGTTGTTTGAAAGGAACAACACTATGAAACAAAATTTAGATTTTTTCCGAAAAAATTCATTTATAACATAAAAACATTGTTTATAGGACTAAAATTTATATAAATTAAAAGGATTGAAATCCTTCTTTATGTCACTTTAAATTTAAAATATAGTTGAATAGAGGAAGATTGATTTTATTTTATAAATCTAATCATCATATGTAATGATACTCCATTTTTCTCTTATTGCTTATAAAAAGAGAAAGAGATGGTCACTTTTATACTCTTTTTTTACCTAATTCCTTTCTTAAAAAAACAAAAAAACATTAAGATGCATTTGTGTTTTCTTAGTTTCCCATTCAACAACAAATACAAGGTGCTTTTTCCTGGCTCTCTCAAATCGTACTAACAAAATAATTTTTTTTCTTAAAAAAAATTTAATTTTTAAAAATTTTGTTTTGCAAACAAATATTTTTCAACTTTTAACACATTTTTTTCTTTCAAGTATTTTCTTTTTCTTTTCACTTTTATTGAGACTCAACAGATCAGGGCACAACCAAGTAGACCCCACTTTTTCCACCCAAGATTCGCCCATGGCAACGTCATACCTGTGAGTGATCTCCCGGTTTTAAATTAACAAAGATGCCAAACTGAGTAATAAAATCTTCCACTGTAGACCTCCCGTGAACTTAAAAGGGGGAAGGAATTAAATGTGTTGCACTTTCGAAGGAATTTGCAAAAGAGAAGTAAACTCTTTCGGAATGTTTTTTTCAGGACAGAAACAAACGCTCAGAGGTTTAAGCCCAGACAAAAGCACTATAGCTGAACTTTCAAACAAAAAGATCCACTCATTTCCTAGTATATTATTAGGTGGGACACCTTTTCCCTGGCAACCTTTTATTAAACAGAAGTATATTTCTCAAAATGGATTCAAAATATCACAATTATGCATCAAATGAAAAATAAAGCACTGAAAAAGATCAATGCTCTTAAAGGTATGGCTTACAAGCATTACGTTCCGAGAGCAGAAAATATTATCCAATCAATCAATAATAGTATTTTTAGCACCTTTCTTCATACATGTCATGTCATAAATAAATGGTCTTACAATCAATTAAAGCCTTTTAATGCCATTCAAACCAAAGCACTCTGAATTGCACTAGGTCTTCCACAATGAACTCCAAATATCGTGTTCATAAAATTGGCTGGACAAGAAGTTCTCTCGGATAAATTCAGAAGACTGGCAAATAAATTTTTCATTTCTCAAATTTCTAACCAAACTTTTTCTCCATTATACAGCAAGAACTCTGAATCTAAAAATTATGAATGAAGATAAAAATAATATTGTCAATGTACTATATACTTTAAATACTGATAGTGATCAAATTATTTCAATCCCAGAATAACAGCTTTTTCAGTTCTCCATGTAAAATACCAGGTGGGCAAAACGTCCACAAAAACTTTAAAAATTTATAAAACCCAGAAAATAAAAAAAAATAATAATAATAAATGGTTTCTAGGTTTAGCTAATCGTTTCTGATCTGTGTCCTTATGTCTGCAAAAATAAAATTATTTGCATTCGAAATGCCCAGAAAATACTTCAGACTGTTTTGAAAACTTTAAATATCGTTGCCATATTTAATAAAAACAAAAATAGTGAAAATGAAATAATGGTATATATATATATATATATATATTTATGTATTATCGCAACCTTTTGGCTACATTATGGACAAGTTCTACCGTAAAGCTTACTATGCGGGCGCTGCAGTCATTGGAACCCTCATCTTCTTCCGGTTTCAGCAAAATAACATTGTTTTGTATACATACTTAAGCATTAGTAATTTTAATTTTCCTTACATTTCTTTAGTAGAATTTTTAGCCTTTTAAAAGTAACAGCATGAGAAAGAGTAAACTTTGAACTCTTTGTTCCACATTTGGAATTTTTTCTGAGAACCTCTACAAATTTTTAAATCCCGTCTAATTTACTGCTGTCCTACGAGTCTATCCCGTGGCTACAATGGGAGGCTACTTTGCAACCGAAACATTGGTAAGCGAGAGTTAAATATGTGTTATTTAATAAGCATTTCATTACAAGAGTTTGTGTTTAAATGATATTATTCAAATTTTTTGTGCTTTTTCGAAAAAATCCCGTGTATTTATTACAAACATTGCTGGATTCTTATTTATGGTAACCTTGGCAGCAATTTTGGAGACAGTTTTCACAACACAATCAGAAATAATTTTCGACTAATTTTATTTACATTAATTACACAATCACTTATATTTGTATTTCTTGAAAAAATGTTAATCCCCCCCCCCCAAAGAAAACGTGTTTCTGTTACACGAATATTTGTTGTATGAATTCAATTGTTTTTTGCGTTGCATAGTGGGTGTCATTACGTAACATAGAAATAAAATTTATCTAGATACACTAGTTTTGTTAGACTAATTTTAAAATTTCAAGTGTACATTGAATCAGTTGTGCTAAAAAATAAGCGTAATATTTTGTTTTATGATTTATAATACACTCATGTCTATAAATTAAGGATAATGAAGTTCAGGCAAAGAAAGAGACAGAAGCAAAACAAATTTGACTTATTTGTAAAGTCCATTTATTAAACAAAAGGTAAAGAGCAAAAAAGATGCTATATGTTTGACATAATTAATAAAAAAATTGGCAGTGATAGAGACTGCCGATAGAAGTGAAAACTTAGAACTTTTAGTATTAAAGTTTAAAATTTCATAATGTTTGAATTAAAATTATCAACATCAATCAGGTTTTCACATCTATTGACACTCCGAGCAACAACTAAATGCTTGTTTATATGGTTTTTTATTATTCAAATATATTACGGGCTGTACAAGTTCATGAAAAAATATAAAAACAATTCAATTGAAATAACAATTAATATACAATCATATTATTTATGGATAGTATTTGTATTTTCTTAAATTCCAATGCACTTGGTTTTTAACATTATTTTAATTGTTTGCATCATTGTCATCATTAATTTCAACAATACTTAGACTTTTTGTACTTTCAATTGTTTCATTTTGTTCTAAAAAAGATACAATAGGCTTATTTTAACTAAAGTAAGAAAAGAAAATGTTCGATTCAAATTTATCTAAGTATCGCGTAAAAACCGGATCGATCGTCGTTTTATATTTTGTAGTACTGAGTTTTCGATCATTGGACATAGTTAAATTAAGTGTTTCATTTAGAAATTAAATTAGTGGTAGATTTTTATCATCTGCAAAGTTAATATTGAAGTCTTAACTTAAAATCATCGGTTCACTATCATATTTTTTCGCCAAATCTTTTTTCGAGTATTTCAGAACCTTCTTTTGTATAAATCATCAAATTCTCGAATAAAAACTGTTGTATTTGCCTGATAGATTTTCC
>BMAO01004198.1:0-12076 GCA_019973975.1 Trichonephila clavata
TTCATAGACGACTCTAGTTGCTTAATTATAAGTAAATATTTTCAAAATTAGTATTGAAAGTAATTCTTGATTAATCGTAAAAAAAAAAAAAACTCCGAATCGTATGCAGTTTTTTTATCACACTCTTATAGAAAGCAGATTGTTATATTTTTTATGAATTTCCTTTTTTATTGTATTAATAGTGTTAATTATGTTATTTAAAATAAAATGTACAACCTAGCAATAGATTGAAACTGATTTTAAAGAGAAAAATTTTAAAATCAAAATTAAAATTTGACATGCTTAAACTTTGCAGAAAAAAATGATTTTTTCCATTTGTTAGGCGACTTATACATATGGATATAAACGCCAAAAATCAATTTTAGGACAATCAGTCTTAGTTGTAAGTTTAAAAGGCGATAAAAATATTTCCTTAAGCATGCATGGTTATTCATCCATGCTTTAACAGAATTATTCAAGCTTACATATTTCTTATATATATAATGGTCCTTATTATAAAGTTATTTAGGAATTGAAATACCTAAGTATTTCAAGGAAATATTTTTATCTTTATGAAGATTTCTATTCTTTCTATCTTTTCTTCTCTTTTCTCCTAGAAAACAGAGCAAAAGAGAAAGAAATTCCTAAAATGTAGTAATTTAATATATGAGTACCGATGGAATACACACAAAATAATAAATAAAAATGAAACTTTTTCCTCTTATGCACGAAAGTTTTAACTAAACATGGGAAATATTTTCAGACTGAAAAATATCTCGATTCTCAAGAAAATTTTCGATGTTTTATTTTATCTCTGTCTATAATATTACTTTCTTAAAATTTAAAAGTGTTCTTTGATAAAGTACATTTTTTTCATAATCACACGTTAATGAATAGCACATACAACATAATTGTATGACAAAGAAATTGCTAAATATATTTAATACCAGAAAGAAATGGATCAAGTCACATAAAATAAAAGAATTTATAAATATGATGATCGCTATAAGGTTGCGAAGCCAGAATATAAAAATGTTGAAGCATTTTTATTTCTGAAAAACAATTCTGACTTCCGATCATATTCGTTAACATTAAAGGAAAGACAGTTTTAACAAAGAAAAGGTACTACTAAATATATTCCGAATAATGCACAGAAGATTCTAGCAGAAATTGCATTATATATATATATATATATACACTCAAGAGCCAAAACATTACGACCACCCCTACATTTTGCAATGAACTCGCCTCGATGACGGGAAGGCACGTGATCAGGCGGAAGGGTATTTAACTGCTGCTGGAGAGTCTGAAGAATCATTATTTCACTTACTTCTGTTTATGATGTGAAAGGCTGAGGATCTAAGCGACTTTGGTAGAGGGCAGATGTAAGGCTCGGAACAAGTATTTCCGAAACTGCACGACTCGCGGGTTGTTTGCGATCTACAGTTTTTAGTACTTATGCAAAGTGGATGAATGACGGTGAAACCAGCAGTAGACGACATGGTGTTGGACGTCCACACGCTGTCAAAGAAAAAGGTCGTCGGAGACTGTCTCGCATGGTGAAGCAAACCGGAGCCAGACAGTGATTCAGCTGACAGCCTAATACAATGCAAGGCCAAGTAGAATAGTATCAGAGCACACTGTTCAGTGGACACTGTTGGATATGGGGCTACGCAGCACATCCCACTCGTGTGCCTTTGCTGACCAAACGTCATCAAACTGCACTTGCGCCGGGCACGGGAACATCGCGACTAGTCCATGATCAGTGGGAGAGGTTGCCTGGTCAGATAGTTAACGGTTTGTGATTCATCACGCCGATGACCGTGTCAGGATACGATGTCTTCCAAGCGACCAGTTGCTCACTCAATGTACATTAGGTCATACACAGGCTGGTGGTGGCGGTATTATGCTTTGGGGGACGTTCTCTTGGGCGTCTCTGGGACCTGTGGTTAGGTAGAGTAGACCATGAATGCTACAGGGTATCTGAACATCATTGATACCAGTTGCACCCTTACATAGCCTCTGTTTTTCCAGCTGGGAATGGAATGTTCCAATAGGACAACGCCCGTGTCACAAGGCTAAAATTGTGTTGGAGTGGTTCCAGGAACATGATGCTGAATTCCAGTTAATGTCCTGGTCGCCTAATTCACCAGATCTAATCGATAGAACACATTTGGGATGTCATGGGACGGCAGATCAGAGTTCAACGACCACCAATTCGCAATATCGATTCGCATGACGTTGCTTAAACATCTGGTGCATCGGCCATCTACCAAGGACTTGTGGCATCCATGCCAAGGCGGTTGAAGCTGTGTTGCGCGCCAAAGGTGGGCCAACTCGTAATTGGCAGGTGGTCATAATGTTTTGGCTCTTGTGTGTATATATTTTTAATGTTACATTGATCGGGGATGATGATTTTATGCAAATCAGTCGCAAAGAACAAGACAGTTCTTTAAGAGCGATCGGAGTTTTTTTTGAAAATCTATCCTTGAAGTACAGGATTTAGCAGCAGAATTCGCTGATTAAATATCAGAAACACTTCACACCTTCTGCAGAGCTCAGACACAAATATCAGCGCCTAAAATACACGTATGTAAAAAAGCGCTCGTTCTATTCAACAGCGAGCTAATCACTGGACTCTTTGTGGTCAAGGTAAGACTACTAATCGCTAATCAAAACAATACTAACTCATTTTCAGTGAGCATCTTTCTATTTATAGACTTGCGGGTCTTTCGAGAAAGATCCACTTGCGTCATAGGTCTTGAAATTAGTTGATTTCTCCACAAATTTCTAGAAGAATCTAGAAGGTCCCGCACTCATCAACATGGTCACCAAAGTGCCAGTTTGTTCACCAAAAATGATGCCAACTTGGTTCTATCACCTAGTTCCCACTGAGTCATCATTATAACGTAAGGGATGGCGTTGCTTGCGAATATTACAAATTAAATATAAATATATATACATCCAATACAGATTATTTATACTATTTTACTCAAAATTCGTAAGAATGTATGTTTAAGCTTGTTAGTGTATTTATTCGATTAGGAGATGGATTTTGAGAGAGATAATAAAGTAAGAAATAATTACATTTATAATTATATACATAATTTATAAATTCTGTGAATCATAAACTTTTAATTAAAATTATTATACAGCATTTATTTGTTGAAAAGTTAGTTGTGTTGGATGTATACTAATCATCTTGAATTTGAAAATAATCCAGAAAACGATAGTGAGTAGTGACTCTAATTTACGACGTTAATGCAGCAAATTTATGGAACGCAACGAAATAATCTGCGAAATCATTTGTTGACATTGATGCGGGGAAATGTTTATTTTAACATGACGTACCGCATTAAAATTCTGCCGTCGGCTCTTTGTCAGAAGGTGACATCTTGTAGTCACATAGTATTGTTGCAATAGATTCATGAGTTTCCTAAAGTAAATTTTGCCAAATATTTTTGTAGATAAAATAATTGAAATATAGCATTTTGCGTTAGTTTTTATTGTTCTAATGATATATTTTTGGACTTAAATTTATGAAATTTAAGTTTCGTTAGGGTATGTAGAATATCTGCAAAGGAAAGGAAGGAAATAGAAATGTAAATATTGTTTTTTTAAGTTTGGAAAGGTGAAGTTTGATGGATTTTTAAGAAAATAAACATGTACATATCAATACGTAAGAGCACGTGCGCTTTTTTAAAAAATATATTCCAAAAAATATTACTTTATTTCATGTTTAATAAATATATAATAGCTCAGGAGTCTTATGTCAACATTGATATACGTGTATGCCATTTATAGAGAGAAATATCCGAAAACTTATTTATCCGATTTTTTTTCTTCTATATCACGAAAATTAAAACATAAATATTTCCTTAACCCTCTCGTTGCGTAGTTATTTTATGAAAATAGATTCAAAAATTGCGTATTTTTTATTATGTATTTTAAATTTACGTATAAAATCTACATTTTAAAGTTAAAATATACAAAAAGAAATTGTAAAAGAGTTTTATTTTAAAACATATAATTAGATCATAAAAATCTGAACATAAAAACTTAAATGAAAACATAAACAAAGGAACAGCATGGGTTGCACAGCTAAATAGTCGGGAAAAAGATTTCGGAATATAGCGGATTGAGCAAATTTTGCTACACTGCTGGCCACCGTAAATGCAACTGCAACACCAAGAAAGACAAGAGATAACACAACAAAATTTATTTTGTAGATAACATAATGATCAAGTATATCAAATGATTAAATTTATAGAATTCTGTGAAGTGTGGTTCCTGCCAGAATCAGTAGCCAGAGTAGCAGCCATTGTTAAAGATCACCACTGCCACATGCCAAGGCTTTGATTCAAAGAGACTTTGGATGTGTTCTTGGGGTACAGCAGACCAAGAAGCTTCCACACGTTGCCAAAGTTGATCTGGTGTGGCAGCTGGGGGTGTAATCTAGGTCAATTGTTGAGAAACCATGGACCACATGTTTTCTATAGGCAAAAGATCCGGAGGATGAGCCGGCCAGGGAAGCAATTCAATCTGGTAATTGGCGAAGAGCCTTTGGACTATGCGTGTCACGTGTGGTCGCGCATTATCCTGTTGAAATATGGCTGTGAGCCCTGAGGTAAGGAGGGACAACTGGCTCCAACTCCTCGGAGATATTGCACTGGCTGCTTAAAGACAGGCAATGCGTACTAGAGGAGTGCGAGTGTGATATCCAATACCGCCCCATACCATAATACCCGGTGCAGGACCAGTGTGGCAGTGCATAACGTAGCTGTTCAGCATCCTCTCTCCAGACTCGAATCCGACCATCGTGGTGTTGCAGACAGATGCGTGACTCATCAATAAAGACAACTTCTTTCTATTTTGCTGCCCACATCCTTCTTTCTTTGAACCATTAGTGGCGGAGACGCCCGTGGTTCTGCGTCAATGGTAGAAAAAGCAATGGATGTCTTGCGTACAGACTACTGTGATGCAAACGGCGTCGAATGGTACGCGTAGACACTGAATGATGCGTTACAGACTCAATGTGCTGTGCTATGGTTCGTGATGTGACTGAGCGATCCGTCACTGCCATGCGCACAATTTGCCTGTCCTCGCGTGAAGTGGTGAACTGAGGTGGAGGCGATCGACCACATCGGTCCATCGTACCCTCCTGCATCCAACGGTTACATATCCGCATTACAGTTGTTTGGTTTCGTCCAACACGACTACCGATTCTCCTGAAAGATATTTCACAATCTCGGTAGGCCACTATCCTTCCTCTGTCGAATTTCGGATACTTGATCAAAAGTTGATCGCTGTTTTCTACGAGACATAACTGATCGTTTTTTGAAAAAACCACCAGAAAAACACAACTGCCGAACTTGAAATCGTCGAAATCTCCAGGCCTTAAATAGCGTTTGAGGTGGCACCACAGGCGTTCGTGATGTGCGTCTGCGCTGAAATTCTAATCATTTGCATATCTCACCTCCGCTAATGCATGTTGTCCTTAAGGGTGTTGCATTTACGGTGGCCAGTAGTGTACATTAAAATTGCCCTTAGAAAACGTGGGATGCGTAACGAGTGGGTAAAGATTTATTTAATATTTGAAAAAGTAAATTCCTGCTGTTTTACTTTAATTAAATTATTTAAAATAATTGTATACATTCGAGATGATTCATCCTAAAATAAGTCGAATATAATTTAAACCGTTTAAGTTAAATAGTGATTTTCAAAGGAGCAAATATTGGTTAGTAAAACTTCTGAAATTTAGTAAAACTTCAAAGTATAAAAAAGAAAAACTTCAAAAATTTTGCAAAAAAGAAAACAAAAAATAAATAAATAAAATAAATTTTAAAAAAACATTTTTTTTAATCATCTGAATAAAATAATTATATTGTACGAAAACAATATCTTAATGCATTTTAAGGTATTTTAAGAAAATTTCATGTTACAAGAATAAGCATTTTACCAGACACCCAACTTTTTACACAATTTTCAGAACAAAAATGTTTTTTATCCAGACGCTTGTTTTGGCGGATCTTTTTTTTTTCTTTTTCTCCGCTTTCTTTTTTACGTGGATGATTTACTTTAACACGATTTAACATCGCTGAATATTTCGTTAGATGATACGGACGAGATTTATCAATTAATTCCTTAGTTAAATTTCTGAGACTGCGTATGTCTGGAAAATCATTTTTAAACATTACAATATAAACATTTTCACATCTAAATATAAAACACACACTTTAGTAGACACAGTAAGATTTAATTGAAAAAAAAATCACCCAGAAACCAAATAAAAAAATTATTCTTATACAAATTATTCTTAAATACCGAATTATTCTTAACATGTCTTCCATAACCTCAAAAATCTTGAAAGCTCTAAGTTTTAAAAAAAATTATAAATATGATCAACTTTATATGTCTTTTAAATCCCTATCTAGACAGCAAATAAAAACTTTGTTAATTCTATTTCAGAAAGAAACAATTATTAATCTTCTTTCATTTCAAATTCTACGGCATTTTTCCTATTATGCCAAATATAATTTGATATTTTTCTAAATATTGATATTGATATGTGCAACAAAAGTTGATATGTATTTTTAAATCAAAACAATACTTATTTTTTCAATAGTTAAATTTAGAATTTATAGGTTTTCCATGAAATTTTCAATAAGGCAATGCATTTAAAATAGTATCTTACGAGTATTAGCCATTTTATCACAAAACCCATACCAATTTCTGTTGTAGTAAGTTCTAAATATTTTTAAATGATTTCTTATGTGTGTAATTATTGTATAAGTAGCATTTTAAAACCACGTTGTCAATTTATAAAGTTTTAATGGTTAGTGTTTGAGTTATTTTGAGCACAAAAACTCATATACATAGCGGATAAACAAAAATTTGTGAAACCATGAATCAAAGAATTTCTTAAAAATCGTACCATGTCCAATTAATTTCAAATGAGGTCAAATTGTTGAGTACCAATAATTATTTAAAGAAACCTTTTTAAACTAGAAATACAAAATAAATAAATGTATTACAAATTTGCCTCATAAATAATTGTATACAATTGCCTCGAATATTTTCTAAAAGCATTGACTAAGCATATTTTTAAAGAAATTATTTACACAAAATGACATTACTGAAAGGAAATATTTTTAAATTTGAAATAAAGATGTGTGTTAAATTTATAAATATAATCATTTCTCTTTAAAATATATTTGTTATTCATAACTTGAAACGAATAATGTATTTAAAATATTTTCATTTCAATTAATCGTAATTTGAAGTTTCAGGTTTTCTTGGGACAATTTATATATATGTATATCTATATCTATATATATATATATATATATATATATATATATATATATATATACACACACACATTTTTTAATATTATTTTAAGCTTCATCTTGAACACGTATAACAGTATGAAAATAATAAATATATGTTTTTATAATGTAAATATATAAATGTGTAAGGAGAAAATAAATATAAATAGTAATAAATGTTCTATTTTTATCATTAAATAGCGTACTTTGTTTCTCTTGTACAATTTTTTGAAATAATTATCATTTCTTTCCCATACAAATCATATTGCTTCCTTTTTAGCCGTTTTTAGGAATATATCTACCCTGTAAAAGTAAGATTTAGACGTATTGTTGCTCACAGTATTGAATGATTCTCAGGTAATTCTGAAATTCTAAGTAGGATTAACATTTAAATAATATTCGCTCCTATATTTTGTACTTAAAAGTGAATAATAATAAAATTAATATAGCTGCTTTCAATAATGTTGAATACTTTATAATGATTTATCATAAAATAAGAGTAATATATTGATTGTGAACAAAAAGATTATTCAAAAATATATTACTATAAAAAAAAATCTGATATTGATTTTTTCATGCTATAATAAAAATTGAAGAAATTATTTAAGATATACCTTTTGAACTTCTGTCCTCTGCATAATTTTGTAACTCAGCTAATTTTTAACTATTGGTATTAGCGCATATAATCATTTAGCATAACACAATAAATAAAAATAATATGATCTCGTAAATATATTTTAGTTCAATTTCGTAAAACTTAATACTGCGTCAATTTTAACTACCTTATTTTGGTTTCATGAAACGTTGTGAAATCGACATGACTTTGCCAGGCTGTAATTATTAATAGAAATCACGTAATTAACAATTAGTTAATTAATACTCGGATTTTTAAGGAGAGCCAAAGGTAATTTCTATTACTTTCAAGTTTTCAACAATTAAGTAATATTCTTTGGGGTATTTTTACAGTAAAATTTCTCGAGTAAAAATCTAACTAGGGTACAGTTTATTTTAATTAGGCTCTTGAATTTTGAAGAATTATAAATAGTATAATGCTTTATTTCGTGAGTTATTCTTTTATTAAATAATTATTCATGCTACTTCTTATTCTGATTCAAAATTGGAAATGTTAAAAATGCTCATTAAAGCCTAACCTTAAACTTAGTTCTTAACCTTAACCTAAGGCCCTTAAACTTTATTATTTGTGTCGCGTGATATAAAATAATCATGTTATAGATTAGATTTTAATTTAAATGTACTTTATAAAAATAAATAGTAGTGGTAAATGATAAGCAATATTTTTTCATGTAAAAAATGATTTTTTTTAAAGAAAAATTTAAATGATCGGATCAAAAATGAATTAAGTGATGTTTAAGCCTTATATGAACCAAAACATAACATTGAATATGTTTCGAGTAATTGTGCGCTAGAAAAGATGTTGTACAACACAATTTTACGCATTTGCTTTTTTCGTGTATTATAATTTAGCAATTTTCTTTTTTAAAGGCTTGAATCTCATTCTTTTTTTAAATGATTAACATCCCTTAAGAGTTCACATATGGAAACACAACACCGGTGTGTATAACTTAAGAAACGATTTAAATTTTAGGCAGATAGACGTGAACTGCAGAAAATGGGTTATTGTGATATGTTTAATGAAGACGCAATTCAGTTGAAAGGTGATGCAAATGTCAGAAACTAAATGTCATAGGCAACATGAGTTCACGCAAAATGCGTGAAGTCGGCGCGCAGCTCAAGATTACAATAAAACGGAAGAACACACAGAGGTGCAATTAAAGACGTTCGTTGCTAGTGCAAGTGAGTTCTTTCCTAAAAAGAGGCTAGAACAGGGATGGCCAACCCTCGGCACGCAGCCACATTGTGGCATGCGGGAGTCATAATGGCACGCGAAGACTTATTGAAAAATTACAAAAATGTTATGAAAATATTGCGGAATTAATTGAATTAAGTAGAAAAATCATGAAAAAATATGTAAGAGACAGAAATTGTCAGCGTGAGATTTTAAAGGAGCTAAGCAAGATTTCTCTTCTCTCAGTATAGTGACAAAAATGACATCATGCTCCAAAACTTACAGTTCCACAGCATTGAGCGTTCCAATTAAATGTAGAGTTACGTGAGACTAAAAAAATAAACTCGCTCTCTCAGACGGTCGAAACTCACCAAAAATTCACCCTTTCTGGGGACGGTTACTTTTTAACATCTTCGATTTCCACTCGAATTTCAGCTTCCCTTTCAGTGCTGAAGTCTTATGTTTTATAACTATTGGCGCCAGCGTGATAGATAAAAAGGGTTTTCCAAAGGTGTTGGCTATTTACGATTTCTGAAATGTCAAGAAATAGTTCTGCAATATATTAGGAGCACGGTTGATACAGTAGAAGTAATTCTATCTGCACAAAGCAGCCACTTTATGAAGCAGAATAAGTGAGAACTTAAATATTTGACTAATCAGAATGCTGGATTCGGAGCCCAGAAAATCTGTAGCGTAACATCGGCAGATTGTTTCTAGTTGTCAGACTCGGTTGATTTTAAACTCTGTTTAGCAAGACTTTAAGCTTTTTTCCTTTTCTAAAATTGTCTTTAGATATTGGCGTTAAGTGTAGTTTAAAATTTTATTAAATTTTCTATACATTTTTGAGTAAACTTTTGACATCGAAAAGAAGTTATGAATATATTGCCGCACGAGATTTAAAATTGTCTGGGAAGCACAATACTTGTTTACACATCAGAACGCTTCCAAGCCTTGTTTGTTTGATATGTGGAACTAAGTAGCAGTCCAAAAAAATTCACTTGGACCGTGATTTCAAACAACTGCATATTGATATAAATAGCAAATTCCTGTCGGATCAAATGTGCGTACGCAGTTTATCAATAAAAAAAAAGAAATCTTTAGCCATACATATTTGTTCCAGAAGAGAAAATATGAAATGAAACTATGTCAAGGCTTTTATGAACTCTTCGTTGTTAACTCGCAGATAAAAGCATATTCTAACGGGAAGAGATAACAAAAGTAGCCTTTTAATTTTCGCCCAAAATGTCGGCAATGTAGTTGTAAAAAATATGATGATAAATAACTTTGTCTATAAACCGTCATGCGTCGTGCAAATGGAATGCTCTTGAATTCAAAATTGCAAATAATTTCCATTAACTTTGGATGAAAGTTGTGGTATCACAGATAATGCGCAGTTAAAAATATTTGTGCGTTACACGAAAAATAATTTTCATATGGGGAAGAACTTCTTGATTTGCGCACTAGATTTAACTACAGGTAAGCCAGTTTAAGGAACTTAAAATGTAATTGAAGTCAACAAAGTTAGAATGAACAAATTAGACAGTGGTGAACAGATGGAGCTCCTTGCATGGTTTGCAGAATAAAATTGTTTGTTGGCATTGCTTAAAAATTATTGGAAAGAACATTTTCAAGTAACTGTATATTAATCAAGAAGTTCTTTATGCCAAGGACTTAAACTTGTCTTTCGTTTGACCCGACGGTACTCTGTATCAACAAAATACTAGCTCGTACTCTGAATCGACGAAGATTGCGTACGCTTTGCTCCGAAAAAGTGAAGAAAATGGCAAGTCATTGTGGTGTGCGCTGGCTTTCCAAAGGAAGTCCACTTGCGAGATTTTGGAGTTTGAGGGAATGTGTTTTAGAATATCTGGAAGCCACCAATAACTGCCCAGTGAATGCTCGCTCCTCAGGAGTAAAAATTGACTGTGGGATTTAGCTTATCTTACCGATATAATGGAACATTTAAATTTAATTTAAGATTACAGGGAAAAAATATAATTTTCCTAACCTAGTCGGTCATATAACTTCTTCTGTGAATAAACTTTGCTTTTTTGTCTGGATTTGGAGATAAAAATATCAACACATTCCCATTTATGCAGGAATTATCTGCCAAAGTTAGTAATGCTCTGAACTATGATAGATTTAAAAATTTTATCCATTTTGCAGATGCTTTCAGTGCCAGGTTTAAGATTTTAAAGATGTTAAAAAATACTGAACTTTTCACGAATCATTTTTCTATTTCTCTTCAAGGCATTAATGGTTATCCACCCAGGTACAAATTGAAATTATTGACCTACAGTAGCCTATTACTTTGAAAAGCAATAAGGAAATTATTTTAACCACAAATGATCCGAATTACATTGAATTTGGAAATTTGTTTTCCGCCAGCATTTTCCAAATTTACATGATTTGGCGGTCAGAATTGCTATAGGTCTGGATCAACAATGTTGTGAAGAAATTTTCTGTTAGAACGTTATTAAATCAAAATATCGCTCAAAATTTCTGATATGCACATAAAACACCTAAATTTGCTAGCATCTTCCAGAACTAATCCAAAAATATAGATGATTAATAAAAAAAAAAAAAAAACTACAGATTCAAAGCCCCATTAAGAAAGTACTGACTGCTTAATAATTATTTAAAATATATGTTTTAAGTGCTTATTTTATTTTGTACCTAAGATAACTGATCGATCCTGTAAAAATTTATCAACAATGAAATATAAGTTTGCTGCTTTTGTTTTATTTGATATACAATTTTTCTTACTATTTCACTACATAGAACTTGTATTTAAAAATATACTTTGTTGTAAATAACCCATAATAAGCCTATAAGTAAAAATTTTTCACTTTTGTATATTCTTTTGTTCGGTGGAAAAGTTTGAAGTGACACACGTAATTTTTTTTTATCAGATTGTGGCACGCTTCCAAAAAGGTTGGCCACCCCTGGGCTAGAAGGAATC
>BMAO01004199.1:0-113378 GCA_019973975.1 Trichonephila clavata
ATCAATTTTGCTATCGATGTCGTGATAGTACGAATTGCAAGATAACGTTTTTCCCTTTTTATAGTTGTAACGGTTAGTGATAACAAATAACAGTAAAGTAGCATCTCTGTCATGGGTGAATCTAATTTTTAATTACCCTCATGTCTTCCAAGCAAAAAATATCTAAAGAATACTATATGATGTTTCAAGATAATAGGGATCTTGATTATTTCGCAGAAAAAACCAAACACTGATTAACAAGTTTTGATTGGTTTATCGTAAAAATATTATATTTAAAAAAACATAATTTTGCTCGCTACTATACCACTAAGCACAAATTTTTCAATGGCTCTTTTTCTTGAGAATCTCTTTTAAGATAAGATAAATTTGCTTTCTTAAAAAATATTTGTAACAGCATCAAAATAGAGGGATGAGGGATCATTGACGAAAGGAAATCGGAATTATCCCATAACTGGGTAAAAATCGCATGAAATATATTTTTCGTGAGTTGAAATTAATAGAGAATAATATATTTTAAAAATAAAATCCAAAATTATGAGTTTAATTTTTTGAATAATTTTCTGCATTTTAAATGTATTTGATCTTATAGTGACCCTTCTCCCGATTAATCCTCATGTTGCGGCACGCGTGAAGTATTTGCCACATGGTATGTGGCCCGGCGAAAAAAAGGTTGAGTATTAAACAAACATACAATCAAATTGCCTATGATATTCTGTAAAGTTTGATAAAATTTAGGAATTTAAAGTATTTTTTTTTCAGGATTAAGATATTCGACTACGCAACCCTTCTTTTTAAAATGGAGTAATGGTGATTTTTTTGTTGTTTTTAGATTTGTTTAGTACATTTTAAGAAAAATATGCTAAAACGTAGGGGAAAAAAGAAATTATTACTAAATTGAGAAAAAAATGGATAAAAATTGACAAACAATAACATAAACGCGGTCCATTCTGTACAAAAAGTTTATAAACAAATTTTAAATTTTTCAATTCTGTTGTGTTTTATGTTATTCATTTTTGAAATGACCTTCAGGACAAGAGATATTTTAATTCTTACAAAAACTAGAACACTTTATCTTAGTTAATACATGAAAATGGTTTGAAAAAGTTATTATATTAAGGAACTGTACATG
Organism: Trichonephila clavata; assembly: GCA_019973975.1. Taxonomy (NCBI): domain Eukaryota; kingdom Metazoa; phylum Arthropoda; class Arachnida; order Araneae; family Nephilidae; genus Trichonephila; species Trichonephila clavata. The sequence goes on from BMAO01004199.1 coordinate 1,130, forward strand.
TTTTAGTAAAACAGTGATTAATAAATCTGAAAGTTAAAACACCTTTTATTATACAGAAGATACAAAAAATTTCAGTTAATTACTTTCGAAAAATTTTTAGCAATCGCTGTCCGCGTTTGAGCATTTTCAAAAAAAAAAATAATAAAAAAAAAACATACACACATATACATTTTGAGTAAAACGCGCTTTAAAGTATGACATCTTGCTTAAAGTAATGGCATCTGCTTTTACCAAAACACTTGTAGTTTATGCTCTAGTGAACGGAAATTAATAAACTTGGTATTTATATAGCTAATAATATGGCTTATAAAGTTAATAAGATGGCCTATAAAACAAAGTCATAAAAAAGTTTGTCAATTTTTGGCAAAATTCACAATTTTAGGGTAATCTGATACCTAAAAATGGCACCAAGTTTTCGTGCAAGTAAATCATGAACAATATCCACCTAAGTCTTTTAGAATTCTTCTCACCTAATACTCGTAATTAAATCTCCGGTAATACGCTTAAATTCTTTAAAGTATTTCTGATTTAATTCTTACTCTTGGCATCCTCATCACTCATGAAAGTGTCGAAACTATTTCAATTTTCGAAACTCGAGCTGTGCATTCCATTCTTCCCAGTTGCTCAGGACGATCACCAATCTCTTTAATTTACCATCCACTTCCATTAATAAAAGTTTTTTTTCCTCCTCATAGGAGTAAATTACAATCATTCTCCCCTTATATATAATATATATATATAATATATATATTATATATATATATAATACCAACTATACTATACAACAAAGAACTCATTTACTCCATACATTTCTTAGCTCTCTCACAAACCGATTTCTAAGATCCTTTACTGAAAGAACAATTTAAATGGTGTTGGAAATGTTTTCTCCTTCATCGATAAATTGGATAGAGGTATCGATTAAAACTAGAGTGTCGACTAGGTCTCTCCTGTCTTAATTACACCTTCTGCTCCTCATGGTCTGAAGACCGTTTACGGCTGTTGGCAATTACATTTCTATGACGATTATAGAGGAAGACTATTTCCAACATTTTCTTTTATCTATGGTATTCCCCGGGATTTTTAAAGTTCTTCTTTAAGTATTGCTTCTAATGGACATTGAAAATGGTTTTTTTATACATTCGTGCACGTTCTAGATGTACTTTATGCGACGGTTTAATCAAATGTGCAATTGGAACGGCGATTCAAGTTTCTTGGGGAGTTGATGGTTTTTAATTAAATGGTTCTTTTTTTTTCAACTTCTATCATATCGAATGACTCCTGTGTGGAGGGTCATTATGCAAACTATTGCCACTTTAAAATGCCATTACTCAATGAGGGGAGTTTTTAAAAATATACTTACTTATTGTGGGTATGCAATTGACCGTAATGGGATTCATGTTCGATACTTAAAATGTTTTTAAACTGCAGACGATTTTTTAAAAAACACAATTTTTATTACATTTTTTCGGGAGTAAAATGTAAATTTTAAAGATTTAATTTTTTTAGCGATACTTTAATTGGGTTTACATAGTAATTTCATTGTTCATATTGTATAGTTTTGTAACTAGATTATTTAAAACATTAATTCCTACCTATTGTTTACAGTCTATTAAGACACAGCATCTTTAAATGATATTCTTCTATGCATCATGCGCTAGTGCTATGATTTGATACTAATTAAAACTATATTATGTGGATCAATTAATAATAAAAAACGCTATTTAAAGATAATTAAGTATCATCTGAATTTCTCTATAATTTTACCCGTGATTTATTGAACTTATTATCTTACTCGAAAAAACTATAAAATATAACGAGGATGATACAATGTAGAATTACAAAGAAAAAAATTCTAATAAGGAATAAAACTAGTACTGAGATAATTTGATTCCGTGAAGTATTTTATCATTGGTTTAAGTCTTAATATTTTTATCGCACGTATTAAAAACTTTGATTTTATGTCTTGAACAAATTATTTTAATAACATGCATTTCCTTTACTGCAGATTCTTATTTTCGTTTAAAGATATTTTTAAATAAAATATTTCTAGTAATAATACATATACATATTACAAAAAATACTCCAGTTTTAATGCATTTTAAAATGCATAAATATAAATTTAAGAATTATTAGCCTGAAGTTAAATAACAATACCAGAAAAATGAACTGCTGCGTGTGTTTATATTAAATATAAGATATATTTAAGGATAATGACTGATTTTTTAAATTACTAAAATTACAGCAATACAAACTTTACTTAGATGTATATTTTTGTATATCCTCAGAGGATGATTTTTTAAAACTAATTTTATACTTGGAAATTTAAGCGCGCTACTTTAAAATGTGCAAAAAGTAAAAATGTTGCTTATATGAAATTGTACACGAAGATAGCAAAAAGGTATTATTAAATTATTTTAAAATAAAGAAAAATATGGTATTTAAATCGGTTAGTACTTACAGGGGTGGCAAAAAAGTCCTAAACACACTCATTTTTAGCGTAATTTTTGTGTTTGACTTCCTTTTTCGTTTTGAAATTATCGCACTATCTTAAATATTGTTATTGATTTTAATGTATTTTTTATGCTGATTTCAAATCTACTACTAGTTTCTTAATGACAAAAATATTTTTTGTAGTAAAGCTGCCTGAACACAATAATGTGAAATATGTGCAGAATAAAACATATAGAATAACATAATATGCAAAGAAAAAATAACACGAAAATTGACAAATACGATATATTTAATAAGCATTTTGAAAATTACATTGTTGTCACATGTTAAAAAATCAATATTTTATGGGCCAGCCGTTTGCATTATTTACGGCTCTACATCTTTTTGGCATGGAATGCACCAATTTCAAAATGAAGATCTTTCGTGACAATATGGTTGAAGAAAATATTAAAGCTCAATTAATTCACGTTTTTTGAAGGTTTTTTCTTTGAAATTTCTAACCAATTTTAAACCATAAGTTCTCTATCGGATTAAGGTCGGGAGACTGTCCTGGCCAGTTCATTCTATTCACAGCATGGTCTTTCAACCATTTCTGGACTACCTTTCACGATGACAAGGGGCGTTATCGTCCTGAAAAATCCATGACTTATTCCCAAAAATATCTCTCGCAGTTGGTAGTAATTTATTTTGTAGTATTTCAATGTAATCCATGGCTTTCATTGTCCGCTAACGATGTGAAGTCTTCCAACACCATGAGAAGACATGCAACCCCATACCATACTTTTGTCGGGTACTTTACTGTAGGCTTCAGACACTGAGGGCTGAATTCCTCATGAGTGCGTCGTCTTACATAGGCACTACTTTGGTTGCCAGAAATACAAACTGACTCTCGTCACTAAATATTACCTTTTCCCAGTCTTTAATAGTCCATAATGAATGTTCCCTTACCCACGTCAATCGCCTCTTGCGTTGAAATTCAGTCAGTAATGGTTTTGGGCGCGCTTTACAGCTTCGTAACCCAATTTCCAGCAGTCTTCCTCTAACAGTTCTTGGGCACACACTCACATTTGATGTCAAAGTCCATTGTTTCAAAATTTGAGAGGAATTAAGCTTTCTGTTTGAAAGTGAAATTCTGTGCAATAACCTGTCTTCACGTAAAGATGTTTTTCTTGGTCGTCCTGATCGCCCCCTGTCAGCAATAAAATTTGTTTCAGAAAATCTTTTCAAAGTTCTCACAACAGTAAAAAGGCCACATGGTACTTTAGAAGCAATTTGGCGCATAGAATAACCTTCTTCCTTCAAATGTATTATTTTGTACCTTTTATTCTCAGGCAGATATGAAAATTTAGCCATAATTCCAATATTTTCCACAAACGCACTTCAAATTGCTTTCAATACACTATTTTCCACAAGCACACAAGTGCATTCAATACAGTAAACCCCGTTTCACCTTTTTCTTTCAACCTTTTGTCGCTACTGCTTTTTGATTGGTTGAAATAACGGAGCATTTCATTAGTGGAAAACACACTCACTCATTCTTACAGTGACCTTGTGCTTTCTTGTCAAGGTTTTTTCAATATATCAATGAAACTATTTACTTTAGATGAAATCTATAAACAGATTTGAAATCAGCATGAAAAAGTACATTAAAATCACTTATAATTAAGATAGTGCGATAATTTCACAACCAAAAATGAAGTCAAACACAGAAATTACGGTAAAAAATGAGTGTGTTCAGGGTTTTTTGCCACCACTGTAATATAATTCTTAAATCATTTAAAAACAAGCGGAAAAATTTTTCTTCAAGAAAGTTTACATTAATAAGCTATGAAAAATTCTCGGAATGGCCATTCCAAATTTTAACTTTAAATCTCCAACATTTTTCAGGCTTTTAGTTAGACAATCAAACACTTCATATGCCTTCGCAATATCCGTTCCTCCATTTAGTACGTTTCTAATACCCTGAGACCTTCTGGTGGAAGTAACCTTGCAGACTTACAAAAAAAAAACGCTTGAAGGTATCTTAAAGTGGATAAAATAGCATTCTCTATCTAATAAGTTAATTATCTAACATTAAATTCCTCTTCGTCAATGATGTTGGCTCGATGTGAATGGAATTGTCATTCATAAATGATGGAATCAGGTCCATTTACTGTACAGCAAAGAAACCCATCCCGCTACCATTCAGCTTTCTCTGAATTGACTTTAAAAATGCACGAACCGATGCGATATCTCATTGAAATTACAGCCTACACTATGACTGCCACTTATATCTGATTATGATCGTGAGTTAATTGCTTGTATCTGGATCTCTTCAGTCTCTGACATGCTTATCAATTGATTCATGTGTAAATCTGAACTTGCCCTAGCGAGTCCATGTTCTTTTACTAAAAATATCTTAATATAACCATAAACGGGGCACCAATTTAATTTTTCACCTCAAAATGGGATGGTACGCGCAACACAACCCATCGCTGCAGTGGTATACATGTAGAGTCATCGGCGTTCAAAAACAGACGATGTATTTTTTTTTTACCAAATGAGCTTAAAACAAGGATCTAACAGTTGCAAAATTTACTCATCTACTATTAGCATTATACCGTGTATCAAAGAGGTTGTAAAAGTTTGGATGATTGATTGGGAGAAGATTTCTGGACAATAGCTTGACTTGATTGGAAATATTTCTTAAGTGATCAATTAACAAATGATTGATGCCGAAAACCCATATAACATATATTTTTGATTGGATGTCCTATTAGATTAAATCCAATAATTCACTATCCTCGTTTTCCACCTTACAGGCATAGAAATACAATTATCGACTTTTAAACATTCCAAATCAGCATTTAAATACACTCCTCAGAAACTTGGTGCCTTCAAAGACTGCCGAATTAGCACATATCCAGGAACTCAATCAAGACTTGTTATAGCATGTGATATTTACATGCATCACAGTGATATATGAACCCTTCTAATTCGTATATACATTCAAAAACTGCTTGCTGCCCATCCGGTATAGTGGTTAGTGACGCTGACTGCTGTGTTGTAGGGCCAGGGTTTGAATCTCGGAGGAGGCATGGATGTTTGTAAATGTATAATGCCTTGGGGATGGGGGTACTCTAAAGAGCCGCCGAGCCCCAAGTCCTCTCTTGAGGTTAGTAAAAGGGGAAGGCAGGTGGGAAGCCCCTGATCATACCCAGGGTATCCTCCCTCAAAATTCGGGATGGAAATGGGCCAAATTGTACTGTCACCTGTATGGTGCCTAAACATACGGCTAACGACAGGCGTCACTTAGCCCTTTGCCGTGATGATTTTCGTGGACCTCGATCTGGCCTTTGCCGATCGACAACAATAAATACTGCTTAACTTTGCTTAAACTTCGGAAACCATCACCACTAAAATGTATTGTTCAATTTATTTTTATAAATTTCGTTAATAGACATGGCAATATTAACCTTATTTTCTTTTTCATTTCATGTTTGTTAGTTAATGTTAACTATTACTTCAAAGTTCATGTATAAAAAATAAACAGGTAATATGGATTCATAATTTTTTTATTAAAGGCATGAAAGAAATTCATAGCTGAACAGCATACGCGAAAATTTTCTTAGACACTATAATTGCTTTTCTCAGAAATGCTTTTAATCTCTTAAAAAAATTGGACTATCGACCACGTCGCGGCATTTTATTGGATTTCCATTTACGAGAAGTGAAAATCTTTCTACTTGTTGCTCATAGTTATCCACGGGAAACTACTCAAACAAGTTAAATTTTTTCAATACTGAGTTCACAAGGAAGCTATTAGTATTCTTGTTGTTTGTTAAATATTTTTTAGGATAAGAAGTTGATACATTTTTTTCCTGTTGTTACATGGCTTTTTTTTAATTTTTAAAATTCGCATTCCTTTATATCAGGGGTGGGCAGACTTTTCTGGTACGTCTACTTTAATTTTTTTTCAAAATGTTGCGGTCCACCCAGTGGCGTAGATGCTGTGAGCTAAAAGGAAGTCTACAAATATCTGTTATTTGTTAAAATTTTGTCGGCCCAGTAGTAAATTAAGCCTTAGAGATAAAGCATCATATGGATATTAGTACACCTCAGAGGATTTTCTTGCTTGCTTTCATCTGCATAGCATGACCATTTGGTCCAAAAAGCTGTTGCTATGATACTTCCTTTTTTCGAAAAAAAAGTTTATTGCTTTTCTTTCTACGGCAAATTCTATGTTTGGACAAATATGAATGACTACTAGACAGTGGACGTTTTCAATGCAGTGAGGAGGAAACATGCTTGAATTTCATGAATCTGCAACGAACGTATGTACTTAACGCATTTGCTGTCAGGTGCCGTGCCATCACGGAATGTCATGGTAACTCAAGAATCCAATCCCGAGGAACCACAAAGTGTTCGGTGATGTTTCAGTAACCAAACCCGTGTTATCGCGGGAAGAGCTCTGATCAACACTTATTTTCTTCTATCGGTGTGTGGTGGAAAACCCATTTATACAGCTAGCATTGTAGCAATCGCTTTTCTCTCCTATAGTGACATAGAATGTGTTCAACGTCATTGTGCACTTCCAATAATGGGACATGTGTCGTCTACACATAATCGCATGGATCATGAAAAGCCAATTCTGCTGGAGTCGTTGTTCCACAAATATGTTTATTTTTGTATGCGTGTCTTTGGCCTTAGTGAAGGCGGTCTATCCAAAACGTCTTAACAATCCACAGGACGATCGTAATCAATTTTATGCCCACCCCACTTTTATATCATTTAATTTCTGACTTGTAATAGTTCTCAGTTTAAGAAATATATTGCGCATATTTATTTAATGATCTATTTGTTTTAGTTTAGCCCTTGAACATAATTTTTTAAACTTACATCTACAATGAAAGATTAAACTGGCTCTGTATTAAGGTTTTACATACGACCTACAAAATCATCATGCTGCATTTAATGCACATTTTATAATTTATACTGAATTTATATTTAGGGTATTCTAAAAGTACGGCTACACTTTCAAAAATGAATTAAAAATAAACAAAGATTTCTATTTACGGTTCTGTACGTTACATAAAGAAAAGCGTAAAAATTACTGTAAGAACCTACCTGAAACTTTTCTTTACTTGAAATTACTTTTATAAATTTTTTGAATATTTTTAACCGATTTATTTTAGTAAATATAAAAACTTATAATAAACTTATTTTAACAGAAATTGAGTAATATTATATTGTGAACTTTGCTCTTTTTTGGTAAAAAAAAAAATTGCTTGATAAAAAATACCAATTTATTCGATAATACAAATAAACATGTTTATATTCCTCTGAATATTGTGTCTTTGTATTTATATTAATTTGTTTATTCAATGCAATAATTAAAAGATTTGTACTTTTAATAAGCGTAAAAAACTTATAAATTTGTACTTAATCACTCAATTCATTAATTACGATGAGTAAAATGAAAATAATTTAATATACTGAATATAATTCATTAACACCAGTAAAGTAAAGTAAATATCAAAAATTGTAAGATTGTAATAAGTTATTTTAAGCTTACTATAAAAACATTTTAGTTCATAATTTATTTTCCAAAAACACTTTTAAAAAATCCATTAAAGGATTATAATTACATATTGCGTGAGATTTTATTTGCATTATAAAACAAAAAAGTCTGAAACATACTGAGCTTTAAGACTCGAACAAATTTTTAATAGATTTTAACTCCATAATCGATTTTTAGATAACGGTAAACATTATTTATAGTTAATTTTCCTTAAATGTACATTATTTTGCTTTGTTTTCCCATTAATTCTATGCCAAATTTAGTTTTAGTGTCTATTTGCTTATTCTGTGCATTTTAAGTATTTTAATTCTGAGGTCACTACGCAAATAGTTGAAAAACAGGAAAGACTTGAAACCTGTCAGTCATCAAAGTCCTCCAGTACTCTAAATACCTCTCGAGTAGCAAATCCTCTCTTGAGGTTGGTGGAAGGAGAAGAAAAGTGGGAGGTCACATGGCCACCTTTAGGGTGTTTCCCCCTCTAAATTGAGGTGGAACCGAGCCAAAACGTACTGTCACCTGCATTGTGCTCAAAGCTACTGCCAACGACTGGCGTACTCATAGCCCTTTGCCGCAATGAATATCATGGGCACTTGACATAGTCAGACAGGTCACCTTAGTAACTACAACAACAACGTTAAAAAGGTATTAATCAATCAATTTGATAGCTTTAAATATAATATTACATTTAAAATTTTATCTATTTTTAATATTCAACTGCCTAAACACTTTTTATACTTGGCTGTTAATATTTTCTTTCTTCTTTTTGATTTTAAGGCTTCTCTATTCTGTTATAATATCTTTAAAATGCTCTGAAATGACATTTTTATAAATATTAACATGAAACAATTTTTTTAAAAATATTTTGACACATTTTTTGAAGTTATGATTGATGACAGCATAAAGTGTGTGTGTGTGTCTTTAGTTGATATTTTAATATATATCACGGTACATTAGCTAATAATTTAAACTTTCTTTTACAGTTACTAGATATAGAACCAACTCCCATCAGGTATAATAAATAATATATACGTCATTGCAAATAATTAATTTATTTTTCAAAGGAGTCAATCATGGGTGTTTTAAAAAAATCATTAGTCTTTGTTTATCAAGTTATTTTTCAAGGCATTTGTATCAGTAATATTATCTCTGAGATTTTTTATCTTCATTTTAAATTGTTCTTGACTATCATTTCTGATTATTTCTTTTATAAAACTTTCCCTTGATATAAAGTAATCAACTTTGAATGACAAAAGAAACAAAAAATTGTGATTGTTGAGGGAAAATTTTTTTTAATGAAACTATTTCAGTAATAAAAGAAAGTTATCAGTTCTTAATTTTCCGCAAGAGAATACTCTCTAAGATAAATATTTATTTAGTAAAGAAAAATCTAGCAGACTAATTAAAATGCTTTAAAAGTATTAATTAAATAAAAAATGGTGATTAAAAATCATATTGATTAAAATAACTTAAAATTAGAAAAAAACTTACCAGTAATTAAGGTATTTTGGGTGTATTATCTCCAGATTGAATTTATCCATTTACATAAAAAAGTGTTTTCCAAAGACATATTAATATTACAAACTTTTAAAACTACTTATTTTTAAAAAATCACGAGAACATTTTTCAAAGGGAAAAATTGAAAAAAAAAATACTTCACAAAGTTTTAGATATATCATTTCTTCAGACAGAATATAAATTCATTTTGCTATAAAAATTAGTTAGCAAAAGCACCTGTGTGTGTAATTTTTTTTTCTAAAAATATGCATTATATATATATATTTTTCTCCATTTAATTCGTTTATTTCAAAACAATTAAACAAATTTTAAAATGTATTTATTTTTGATTATATTTTGTTTTTATTAAAACTCTAACTTTTTCACCCAAATTAGATACATTTTATTCTGTTTATACCCAGTACTTTAATGTTTTGCGTGTTTTTATAAAATGTCTGTATTAAGTTTTTTTCTAAATCCAGAGTTCTTAAAATCAGTGATTAAAATACTCATTTATGGTGCCAAGGATTAATTCTTACAATTAACAAGCTTCCATTTTGTCTGAAAAAAATCATTTAAAAATTTATTTTAATTAATTAATTTCGGCACTATAAAAATCAATCTTAAACAATTAACAGTTTTAATGTTTCTATATTCTTTTGTTTTCTATACAATTTTTAAAAATTTTTCATATTAAAATCCTTTTCGATTGTGCGATTAAAGTTAAATACCACCATATTTGAAGAAATCTGAAAACGCTGTTTTCTCTGAGCATATTTAAAAAAATATTTTTTTTTTAAAATTTTATTTTATACGCAATGAAAAGTATTTGGATAGAGACCATCATGTATATTCTACACATTCTCAAATGATTAAAAACCTGACGCGCGTTAAAAGGGGGAAAAAAACGAAAGCTAATTTTAAAACAGCAAAAAACCCGAAAACAAGCAATTTAAAACCGTGACTAGTGTTAAGGGAAAGAAAAAACAAAGTTTCAGATTCTTAAATGACAAATCTTTATATTACGCTTTACAGGAAATTAGTGCTCTCCAATGTGAGATTTGAGTGGAAAGAATCAATTTGCTTTGAATTTCCTATAACATTTTTGTATTTGTCTTCTGTTTCGTATTTCTAAAGAAAGAAAAAACTTTCAGTTTTAATATTAAATCGAAGATCTATCTATCTATCTATATATATATAGTGTCATGAAATGAAAAAATACGCAGTATAATAAAATTGATGTTGTTGTTGTTGTCGTGTATGACAAAGTGCAAATGTATTGTATATAACAAAATAAAGATAAAAAAATGAGTCACATATTGCCAAAGGCGTGAATCACTGCCGTGGCAACATCCATGGCACGATCCGAGTATTGGATGTCCATGCTGTAGTCATTGTCTATTTTAAAAAGGGCACCAACAATGGAAGGACAGTTAAAAAGATGTTTGGATCCAGTTGGTAGTACTAAATTATAGCACTAACAAAACTAGAAGATTTAAACCAGATTTCAAGAAACACAATATAAAAAATGATGGAAAAATCAAAAATTAAATAAGCAAATGTATAGCATGAAACAGAGTTAGAACTTTAAAATGTAGGAAACCAGAAGAGTCAATGGACTAAAATGAAGACCTATTATGATTTCTAAAGCTGTTGCTGAATTCGGACAAGCAAAATTAGGGTTAAATATATTTTACGGATCGAACACTTCCCCGTTCAGCAGAAATTTTATACATAATAGCAAAACATAACCAAATTGATATATATATATATATACATAAATAACCAATTGATATATATATATATCCAAGAATATATAGAATATTTTTATTCAGCTTCCGTATACAAAAAACTTTATTTTTTGTTTAATTCGCAATTCACGTAAAATTAACTCATTAAAAACTTTGATATCCTTTAGTCAGTATTGTTTCATTTTTTTCATTTTACCCGTGCGAAGAACGGTTGTACCAGCTAGTATTATATATAATCTAGCTAGTATTACATATATATCTCTTATATATGTAGATCCCTATATAGACCTCCCTTATATATGTAGATTCATATTTGTACATTATATTGATATATATATATATATATCTATATATACATATATATAAATGGATGTTAGTATATATGACCTCACTTCACTCCAACACCGTTCAACCGATCACTATGAAAATTGGCATGTATGCGTATTTTTTGAGGAAAAGATTTTTGAGCTATCCTCTTTCTTGCCGCTCCCCACCAGGTGGCGCTACATCCTATCAATTTCTGAACCGTTTAACCAATCGCCAAGTTGCCAGAAATGATACCAACTTGACTATCACCAACATTTCGCTATGTTTCGATTGAATCACCATTAAAATATAGGGAACAACGTTGCTTGCGAATATTATAATTTTAACATAAAATAAACACATCAGAAAGTAATATTAATGTATTAAACATCCAGGCATAAATTATTTACTCTATTTTAAGCGTTCATTACACACAATTTGTAACAATGTATTACTTTTGCTGAGCAGAAATTAACTTAGGAAGGGATTTTAAAAAATCGAACTACAGGACAGTTACGGGGCATTATAAACAAAAAAAAATCATTAATTAGCTATTTTTTATACCGTCAGACTTAAAATTTATCAAATATGGTTTTTTTTTATTCAGCTGCCGTATGCAAAAAACTTTATTTTTTGTTTAATTCGCAATTCACATAAAATTAACTTATTAAAAACTTCGTTATATTTCAGTCAGCATGGTTTCATTTTTTTTTTCATTTCACCCGTACGAAGAACGGTTGTACCAGCTAGTATTACATATAATCCAGCTAGTATTGCATAGATCTCTCTTATATATGTAGATCCCTATATAGACCTCCCTTATATATGTAGATTCATATTTATACATTATTTTCTTTTATGAATGTAACAAAAGCCAGTTTATAATACTTCCTAATAGAATCAAAATGTCTGCATTTTTAAACACTGTTTGGATCTGTCGAGTTCGATGCCGGATTTGGCAAATTTACACTCTACATTCACGCTACACCAACTTAAGCCTTACCAGACTTTAATATATATCAGAGCTGATGTACAGTGGACTTAATACTGAGCTTTCTACCAGGTGGTCACGGTACCTTTATTCTAGAAATCAGATTATTGTAACTCCACAATGTTTAACCTGTCATAATATTTGTTAGAAATTGCTAGCTATGAATCTGGATAGCAACAATCCAACACAGTTGTTAATCACATTCAGTAAAATCTTCAATGTATGGAAATTAATCTTGTCATGATTATGATACATCTTTGTAGAAAATTGCATTTAACACAGCATTTCGTATGAAATAAAAAGTACAAGCTAACAGCTTCATATATGTCAAATAGACAATAGAGAAGAAGAGTTAAATTTATATTTGTAATACATATTATTACAAATAGCTTCATACTTCATTTGATCTGATCTCTCATTAATGTCACACGCTATACCTGTACGAGGCCATTCATTCCTGAAATGAGGATTTGACTTTAAAGACAATGGATTTTGTAAATAGCTCTTGATTTGTAGTTTTGGACGAACAAATGTGTAATTTAAAATAAAGCGATATTTTTAAACTTTAAATTGTTATTTTTAATTTGAGCCATGCACCACACGCATACTCAATAGTATTCATGTTTAAGTGTCTTTTACATTTACAGAAATATTAAAAAATAATTTCTCATTGTGCGAAAGTAAAATATGGTTCACAACAAATTCTTAGAAAAATCATTTAAGCCATAAGTCACTTTGATTTTTAAATTGATATTGCGGTAATAAGAATAAATAACAAAACGAAATTGATAAGAGGACGTGCGTGTGTGTATGCATCTTTGCAATGCATTGCCACGACTTTCATTTGTACTGAAGGGATTCGCGTGAAAAGATTTCAGATTGGATTATGGGAATTAATATATTTTAACGCACAGAATACTAATTAAAACTAGATTCTTGAGGCATTCCCTCTCAGAAATTCCATAGAAATGCATTCTTCTACGGTCTACAAAATCAAGAGTTTACCAATAATGTATAATTTATGCCATTACGTCTTTCAATGAACTACGAAAATGGCTGATTTCGTCCACCTGATGAAGCCAGCGACATCTGGATAGAGATGTTAGTGTTAGCTGACAAAAAAATGTAATGTCAATTACGAGTAATACGAGACGCATAATAAAAGTGTCTGTGAGGACATTGTAGCAAAATTTGGCGTTGATGGAATATAATAGAAAGAAAAATGATACAAAGGCCATTGCTACTGCATTCCTGTTTTTCTTAATAACTTATCAACTGGACTCTAGATGAAAGGAAAAAATTGCTTCGTCAAATAAGTTGTGATTCTAGCTGGTAAAAACTGATGTTAGCGTTCGAATGTTGCCCAGAAACCACGTAGTCATTTCCCAAGTTGTCAACAAGGCTCTGCACAAGCTAGTAGTGGCAACATGACGGTGTGGATTGCACCTCAGAACAAAGGAACACCAATAATTGACTGGAAGCGGTTTTACTCAATTACTTCAAGACCATCTACAGCTATTCATGGACCTCTTTAAACCAAATAATAATGGAATATCTTTGGATGACCTTTCACTATGTGCCTGAACCACAATCATTCGCTACTGGTTTGAGGAACATTTTGGACAATTCCTATAATTTAGACAGTTTAAACCATTCAATTTGGCATAAATTGATAACCTAAATTGCCAGGCAGGAATGCCATCAAATATAAATGTTACTTGATCAGAAGTTCATTTTATGTACAAACTCAAATATCAGTAACACCTACACAAAACTGGATGACTGCAGAAGCAGTATTGTTGAATATATCTCCAGGGGACTTCTAACGATTTGTTGCTTTAATTACACGCCAATTTACTGCATTTTACTGCGCAAAAGAATGCCAGAACGCCTTACATGATATTAGAAGTATCCCATGACTTTTGTGTTCTGCCTGTCTTCATTGTTTATATACATATTGGAAAAACAAACAAAATCACGAGATCATTTAAGAGTGATTAATTTATTCTATTTATTCGAAGTGTAAAATATTAAATCCTTTGCTGGCTTTTTTATTGAGAATAGAAAAAAAAACGAGATAGTTTGTTAAAATTTTTAAATGAACAAATACCATGAAATAAACAGTTTTTGTCATACATAGTCTTTCTTCGCAAAAGTTCATTCTCTGAAATTTATGAAATAATATTTAGTAGCAAATATCTACCATTTGACAAATCGATGCTTCTGATTTTTAGTGATGTTTTTTTTTCACGTTCCCACCCACTTGCATTTTTTTTTTACCTGTGTGGGTTATAAATTCGATTTACTTTCCTTCCAACACAAAATTTCACACTTCTACAATTGCAAAAGGAATATATATATATTTCTTTTGTAAATGATTTATTTAATTTGATATTTCTATTTTGGGAAACACCTACGAAAATTCCCTTTTTCAAAGTAACATGATTCTATATAGATATGGCTTTCTTCTGAAAGTCTATAAATAGTCCGTTTTCTGATAATTACTTTTGCGCTGTGACATCACATCTACGATTTTAGTGAGTTATAAGCAAATATTTCTCATAAATTTCGTAATACTGAATTGAACATTTATTTTATTTTATTTTACATATTTGAAATGAAATATCCTTTATTGAATAACATGATAAAATATTTCATAAGTATTCATAGGTGGGATGATTTTTAAGAAGATTTTTGATTATTATTTTATGGAAGTTCTTTTTTAATAAGAAAATTAGAGTAGAATTACTGAAAAAGTTTCCACAAAAAAGATATAATTAAAAGATATAATTTCTTATTCATTAAATATTTTTGAAATCGTTAGAATGTTGCATATATAGATATATATAAATTGCAACCTCAGGACTAATAACGGGTATTAAACTGGTTTGAAGGTACCTATTTTTCTCGCTGTCGCAATTTGATGCAGAACACATACCAAAAAACACACGCACATATGTATATGCATATATATATATATATATATATATAAATTACCTAATTTTAAGCTTAAGAACTCATATAATAATTAGACCTCTATTTATCTGGGATGTAAGAGATGAGTTCTCTATTCATAGAATTTTGTACTTTTATGGGAGGGATGTTTATTATATACATAAATTAATTTCACACAAAAAAATATGTCATTTAAATTTTTTTCAATTTTTTGAGGTCATTTTACATATTAATTTAGCAACAATTAAAAGTTCAATAACTCAATTTGTGTAATATCGTTTGCATATTTCATTATATTAATTCTAAAGTAGAAGTTCTTTTATACTTTTTCCTACTGTCTACAACTATGCTACACTATCATGTTTACAAGTTAATTAATTAAAATTCCGATGCTTTAAATTGATTTGTATGATCCTTAATTGTATAGATTCTAAATTTCCTATTTTTAATTACTTATGAACAAAATGAATTCAATTTTTTAAAAAATCCACAAACCTTTTACACATTTGTGTTAATTTCTTACAAATATAGGAAGATTTGGTTAAGTTTTCAATCTGAAAGCACTAATTAATTAAAATGTATCAATGTATACTTATTCATAAACTATATTGTGTTTAATTTGACATTTTACTTATTGAATGTATCATACTTTACAAAAACCCAATTTTTTTGAAAATATAATTTATATTTTCTTGTAAATATAGAAATGTGTTTTGATATTTTTTACAAAATATGCAATATATATTTAAATAAGTTTTTTATATTAAAATATAAAATTATTGGTTAAAATAAGTTTTCATAATATTTCTTACAATGCTTGGAAAAACATTGGGTCACCTATTAATGTAATTGTGTGTTTTAATTTCATGTTTGAAACATTTGTTTGTTTGAATAATACACAGTATTTTCATTCAATCTGATCTCTAAGGTACTAAAATATGAATGAATCCCCTTTTAAGTTTTGTATTTCAAAACTCTTACTTGACGCTCTGTTTAGAAGTCTTATATATAGGCAAAATATTGTTGCTATAGAAGCCTTTTTCACAAAAGATGAATATTTAAAAAAATATGTTATTTTTTCTTCCTTTCTTCAAATATCTTTATATTATACCTATATACATATTTCATTCAGTTTACTTCCTCCTTCTTTTCATCAGAAAATTTCATTTAAAAAATTTTTATTGTAAAAATTTTCTTAAAAATATTATATGTATATTCTAGTTCAGTAACCTTACACTCAAAAAAAATGTTCATTTACACCAGTGTTTCTCAAACTGGGTACGCCCGCCAAAGGGAGTGTGATGACCCTACGGGGGGGGGGGGACCAGCCTACTAAAAATTCGAAAGCAAAAGATTATTTTTAAAAAATTATTAACTTACTGAAATAAACCAAATAAAATGCATTCTGATATAATAAAAATAAAATACACATTTACACTGATATAATACACTTATAAATATATCAGTACTTCACAATGTATTTTATAATTAATTTAACTTTACTAAGTTAAAACATGTTGTTAATAATTACCAGAGACCCAATGAGTTTGTCATATATAAAATTATATGCAAAAATTAACACTTATCTTGATAATTTGTACGGTTTATAATTAATCCCTTAAATGCCGATTAAAAATTACGCAATTCGCTCTCCAATGCCACCGTTTAACATGTAGGTGAGCGTATGTGGTGTATTAGGCTTGGAGTAAAAAAAAGAATATATAAGCAAATCCTTTGAAATAAGTAAATACTTCCCAAATAGTGAAGGAGATTTTATTGCAATCCAAAGCCTTCGGAATAATTTTATGGATAGCAGTGCACAGAAAAGATCGTACTTCACAAAGACGTATATATACGTCCGGAGTAATTAAAGTACTGGCTGAGGGAGACGTTTATATACGTTGAAATATAATATAGTTGAATTCAATATATTGTTATTGTGTATATAGCGGGGCACGATGAAAATCTTGCTTGAATATTGGGTCGCAAACATTGAAAGTTTGAAAAGCATTAATTTATACCCTTTTGCAAAAAAAAGGGAAGAAAAAAATCGGGTAAGGTGATCTCTACCAAGATATTACACAAGAATTTCACAATAAATCTTACTACGCATTACTAAGAATGATCGCCGAAAGGCAGTGCATATATATCATATACTATATAGTACCGTATATTATGAATCTTATCTTGATTAGTGCGCATATTATTTCATTTTTATAAATCTTCCACTGTCTGGACAGTTACATCGTACTGAGTGTGATACCATGTACTCATTCATGCGATATATCTAGTGACTAAGCATAGGTTATGGTAACAAATGAGAAATGATGATAATGATACATCTTGATGAATGATAACCCTAGAAGGCCTTCAGACTCATTTGATCATTATTGGAGAGATAATATTAATTATAACAAAACTAAAACAAAGTAACAACGGATTTAGTCAAAAGTGTACTGTGTTCTAAAAATTGTTCGATAATTTATATTTTAATTACATGTCAAGTAAACTTGAGATTATCCGCGATTAGCCTAGAAGTTAGTTTTACAAGGGAATATCGTCGAAAAGCTTAGAAGCCCTTTAAAAAATCCCCCATTTTAAGTTGATTTTATTTAAGTTTTAGTGATCGTAATTTATGAGGTCGCGTGTGACGAGGGTTAGAACTATTTGCGATATCATTTCTGACTAAAAATCAATATGGTCATTAAATTTTAAAAAAATTCAAATCAGAAAATGCTATTGGAAAGTAATTATTAATTTCCGAAAGTGAAGAAAGTGCTTGTGACACAATGCATGCAATCTTGAATGCTATATCAAGACACAGACTTATACGAAGACGTAGACGAGAAATCGGTATTTAGTTGGTTACATTAAGAATTTATCGAAAAAATAACATTTTTAATGGATTGCATACCACACGCGCTATTGCAGACACGCTAATTCCCAAATTAGGGAGACAATTCTCTCATTGTGGCACCATCTGGTGGTGAATATCGCTACCAAATTTCAACGCTTGAAATAAGTTTTAATTCAATTTTTCATTCAGTGATAAATATTACCGTGATTTAAATTTGTCGAGGGAACAAGAGCTAAATTGAAACTCAATGGATCTTTTACATGGCACATAATCATATGCCATGCGTGCCAACGATTTTTTGCATCCAGAAAATCAGACACAATCCGGTATCTAAGCCGCAACCTTAAGCTTACCTAGCTGGCACGTTATTCTAAACCACAGAGTCAAAAATATAAAACATTGAGAATTGAAGAAACCGTACAATGAATTATACTGAAATTGTGCAAAGTGAGTCAAACTCTACAGAAGAAAAATAACTCATAAAGGAGCGAAGGGCTACTTTAAGGATCTTTTTACATGAGTCCTTTTGTGCCCCACGTAACAGAAGGAGCAGACAGTTGGGAGCCAGTTTTAAATTGAAATTGCATGGTTCATTTCACACGTGATCAACTCACACTCCCTTTTGTGCCATTTTCTCAAATTCCCAAGTTCTTCAAGTGCCATTTTCTCAAATTCCCAAGTTCTTCAAGTGCCATTTTCTCAAATTCCCAAGTTCTTCAAGTGCCATTTTCTCAAATTCCAAGTTCTTCAAGTGCCATTTCTCAAATTTCCAAGTTCTTCAAGTGCCATTTTCTCAAATTCCCAAGTTCTTCAAGTGCCATTTTCTCAAATTCCCAAGTTCTTCAAGTGCCATTTTCTCATATTCCCAAGTTCTTCAAGTACCATTTTGTCAAGTTTAAGTTGCACTATAAGGCAAACCGAGGTCTATTCGTGACGGACAACATAATTTTGAGCATCGTTAATCTGAGCTGTATTCTCTTCTCTTAACTATCACACCGCACTAACGGGAGAACTTAGGAAGGTTAGAGCTAATTTCCACCTACTCTGTGTAAACGACCGGATTTTCCAATCCGTGACACGCTGAAAAGTAACATTTGAAATTATCGTATTTACTCGAATCTAAGGTGCAATTTTTTCCACTGTTAATGCTACTGAAAATCGGGTGTGGCTTAGAATCGAAGGAAACTAAATTTGTGGGATGGGGGAATTTAGAGCAATTACAGGTGCATACATGTATTTAAAAGAGAGTTTATAATACTGATAAAACAAGTAATTATTCACTTCGTATTATTTGTCGATTTCAATTTATTTTAGTTTTGTAAAATTAGATATCTATGAACCATTTTATATTGTTTTTCGCTTTTCACAAAAACTGGTTGAGAATTTGAGGGGACTGCTTAGAATCGAGAGCTGCTTAGATTTGAATAGATACGGTATTAAAAATTGTTGCACATTCGGTATAAGATAAAATGCATCCCTCTTCTTAAAAAAGAGTTTTATGGATGTTGTAATAAGTTTTTCCTGCCTATCGCAACTATGCCAACGTTGAAGATAATTCACCAAGTTGGCAACCCCGATTTCACATGAATCGTATGCGCTCAACTGGCAACTATTGTTTCGTTTCATATAATGTCGCCAATATGGTGGCGATAGTATTACTCTCGTAGAAAAATATCGCAACGTTTATCTGGAGTGGAACCGTAGCGTGAGTAGAAAAACGTTGTCTCATACGGACTTATTAACAACCAGCATATCTAAATACTGTATTTTCCAGAAGACTGCAAGAGCTGCAGGTTTATCAAAATCTGAAAACTTTAGCAATGAAGCGTTGGATGATGCAGGTTCCGTGATAAATTTAACTGAAGAGGAGCGCCAAGAACGAATTTTTGCGAAAAAAGAATACATAAATAGAACTACAAAATACAGTGCATTTGTAAATTACAGTTTTGCAATTCGAGCAATGAATATGAACAGTTATATATTTTTTAACGATGGAGTTTGGTCAACATTAGGCAGACAGGGGGTGCACAATGCCCTTTAGTAATTTTAATTAAAAATTTTCCAGAGGTTAAATGTGTGATAATCAATATTAATGCTACAAAAAATACAGTTTCTATTTGTTTTAAAATTTCTGTTATAAAGATATTTTTAGTTTAAGGATGTACTCTTAATTTACATTTTGAAATTTAAATGATTTTAATCATGTAATGCTTTAATATGCACCCAAATACTAAAAACAAAGCTTTTAAGGCCTAACAATAACTTATGAATCGAAATATTTTACATTTATGAATCTTTTTAACCTTTCAAACAAAGCTATGGAAGAATTTTTCTTTAAAAAAAATATTCAGAACACGTAGTGGATCCTTTCTTATTAATATTTTTTCGAGTAGCTAAAAAATTTTTTTAATACTTGATGAAGCAGTTATTAATACATATTTTCTATTAAAATCATACAATTTTTGTGAATAATATATATGTTAATTTCTTAAATTTTAATTAAAGTTCGGTATTATAGATATTATTTATTAACAATAACTTTGAAATCTAAATTTAATTAAATGCATTTTACTAAATTGAAAATTCAAGAATTGACTTTGTATAATAAACTGTTTTTGTATATTAAAAATTAATAAATAAAATGATTAAATTCCTTAAAAGTGCAATAGATTTAACATTTAAACAGCCTTTCCCTAGAATGAGAGTTTTAAATATTTCTGCAATTTAAACGCATTTTTGTTGAATAATTTATTTATTGGAAGAATTATTTGTATTACTTCTTATTTAACTATATTTCTTTAAACGACCGCTGCTTAAATATTTTTTTTCTTTATTTGCAATATTAATGAACTGTCAGTCATTAATTGTTACTTAAAGGCAAGTGAAGGTTAAAATTTGATTTGTTCTATAGGAAATAGTTTGCGGTTTTAGAACAGGATAATTAATCAAGTAAGAGTTAATTATGTATGTCTTTGTTTTGATGAGAAGTTAAATATAAATTATATATATATATATAAAACAAAGAAAAGTTTTTGCATATGATAGCTAAATTTTAAGTTAGTGATTTTTTTTTACTAAAAAAAACTAAGTATATATTTTTAGTTCTGGACTCCAACTATATAAAAAAATCTTAAAATATGCAGTCTTAAAAAATATACAATGTTAAAATATTTTGTTTTAAGAAATTATTACCTTTTTTTCAAATACCTTGGAAAATTTTTGGTTTTTCCAAAAGAAGTTATGATTTTATGTATCTTAGTATAAAGTATTCGAAAAGCATTCGGTGGGCGTGGTAGCCTAATGGTCAAAGTTACAGACTCGTACCTGGCGTATCATGAGTTCAAGACTAGCGCCGCTTTAGACTCACCGTGTAGAAGGGACAATGCACGTTAAATATGTCGAGGCTCAAAAGTTCTCCCATTCGTGTGGAATTTAGGACAGAGGTTCTTTTAGGGCAACTCAGTTGTCGTCCTCTTTTCTTGATCATGGTTATAAATTATGAGGTCCGTCGTTAATTGCCTTCGTGCAACTTTATTGTAAGACGATAATGTAGCTCTCACTCATACGAATTCACAAAAAGCATTGGATTGTTTATTCACTTCCAAATACGTTCAATAATAGTAAATGAATGTATATGACACGTTGGCAACAGTTACGGCAACAAACTTGATCACTAAATGTAACCGAAATCAAATATTTCGACAAAAGCGGATATGCCTGAAGGAAATTCCGGAAGCCCCTAAGAGTTTCTTATCAGTCTATATAAGTATGATGCAGGAAAACAATATTGGAGTCAAACATTTGACAGTGAGTGTAAGTTTCATTCACCTCATGCGATATTGTGATTACAGTATGCAATATTTGCCTTATTTTTGAATCCGAGGGATTGTGGATTTAAATGAGTATTGTTATTAGTTTGAGTAAGAAAAATAATATTCTATAGTTAAGAGAGAATTCTAAAATAAATCACGATTATTGGTTTGATTATTGTTGATTTCATGGACCTTCCTTTTATTTGAATGAGGAGAAGCTTAAAGTTGTCATTGTGTGGAATTTTACATAATTGGGTGTTCTGTTCCAGTAACTTGACTGTGGTATAAAATTGTGTGGTTCATCTACAATAGTCCTGTTTTTGTCTTTTTTTTAATCTGACTCTAATAAACAATAAAATCACCTTTTTAAATGTATTTTATTTAAAATAAACATGAATTATATTTTTAAGCAGAACGAATTACCTTGAAGGTTGTTAGGCACGTTTATATTTTTTTGTAGCAAACAAAAAAAATTAATCCGTTCATTTACTTAACACGTCCAAATCTTTTTAATTAACTGCAATTATAATTAATCTTTCGCTCAAAAAAGGCTGAACTAATTTAATTTCCTCGAAAAAGTTTTGAAGTACTTCCGAAATAAAAAAAAAATGGATTTACTTCAAAAAACAAATAAATAATTAAATAAAATGCTTTTCTCTCTAACCCATCACAATTGAGTTACTTCCAAACAGGGAAAGCGTGAAAAGCGCCAACGAGAATAGCATTGAAAACTCGACTTCAACGAAATCCTCATGATAATATTTGATTTAGAATTCGTAATACTAATGCACCTCTTGTGAAATCTGATTAACTGTAACAAAGGGAGTAGCCAACTTGCGTGCTGCTAACTCAATTATTTTCACTTATGGCAGCCTGGATTTGTTGCATTCTCTCTGTTGTTGTTGCCTTTGTTTCGAGAATGAAATTTATGCACAACTGATGCTCTTAGCGCTGAGAATGACATGAGGAGGAATAACATCGGATGCTGTCAACATTGATTTCATTGAAAGACTCCTGTAAAATACTCCACCCAACTAACTCATCAGTGTCAATAATTTGAAAGGAACTATCAGAGAGATGAGTGTTATTATAAAATTGATGTGTGTGTGGAGTGGTGATCTGGTAAAAGATGATCTAGCTCTTAGAAAAGTTGAAGCATGTTAAACCTGTCGAAACCAATATGCCTTGGGGAGAGAGAGAGAGAGCACAATAGACAGGGATATTTTTACAACATAATTTCATCTCTTGAAATGTAAATATTTTACAACTGATTTTAAATTAACCCCTTAAGTACCACCAGTGTATATATCCGTCTTGTTCAAAGGGTGCGTTGAGTTCCCCAGACGTATATATCCATCCTTCCATTCTTCTATCAGTAAAACTATTCCGAAGGCTTTAGAATGCAATAAAATGATCTTGAGAGTGTGTGTTTATAGATGATTTACTTATTTCTGAGAAACTGCTTATTTCTGCCTCTTCCAATGCACCGCATATTGCTTTATATATGCGGTTTTGATAGCTGTGTTGCATGACTTATTGTGATTTATCATCATAAATAAGCATAACATAAACAGATGAAATGTGCATCTGCAATCTTTATTGGATGAATTTGAAGCTGATATAGCAAGGAAACCTGATAAAATAATGGAAATTAATCAAAGCAATAAAAAAAATGTACAAAGTGATGAACATGAAACGTTTGATTTGAAAGGGAAGTTTTCAAATGTTATCCAAAAAACTCCATCAAGAAATAAATGAAGCCATAAGTTTACCACAACACACACTGCATCCTGTCAAAAAGACACAGGCAAGAAAAAGTTCAACGCGTGCTATTTGTGCGTCAATCATCAAAGAACAATAAAACAACGATAACGAACAAAATATGAGATTTTTACCTGCAAATATCATTCCTATAATATTTGTGAAAAGTGTATGTGATTAGTGTCCTTTATTAAAGTAACGCACATTTCAAATATTTAGTTCAGTTTGATTGGATTTTTTCACAAAATATAAAAAACAAATTTGAAAAGTCCCCTTAAAGTAGATAAGTATACTTTTTCTTTTAGCTAGATTATTTGCTAGAATTACGATATTTATCGTGTGCAATAAAAATAATTATAAAAAAGGATTGGGGTGACTCCGTTCCATCGCGCGCCCTCTAACGATATTGTTGAGTGCGCACCTCCTCCCGGGTTAATTGCATATAAACTGATAGCTGTCACATTTACTACTTCCAGGTATATGTATGTTTAAATTTACTGAGGCTTACCGACTTTTCATGAAAATACTTAAAAGAAGATCTTCAAAAGGAAGCAAGGAGTTGAACTGTTGATGACCAGAGAAGTTTATGAACTGATTTCAATACACCCATATACTGATGCAGTGGTATATTGCAATGCCAACAAAGTTTGTTGAACTGACCCGTTCATTCGCCAGACCTTACCCCTCGGAAAATAATAGAATATTCTGGATTTGCAATATATATTATTATAACTAAAAGTAATAATCTACTCTTGAACCAAAAATGTCTATTGTGCATGCACGGAACAAGTTATATAAATTTACACTCGAAAACCTTTCTAGGTGCTAGATTTTTTTAGTTCCATTGTAAAAATGGTAGACTTATATGTTTATGAAAGGTATCACAACAATTTAGGTTTTTTTATAGCTTAAGTAGCATTTTTTAGCTTTCTTGTTTAAAACTTTGCGTTATTTGTACGTTTATGATTTTTCATAAACTACACCAATACTCAGCGCCGGTATCAAAAATGTCTCAGACCTAGTTGGACTTCTGAACACTCCCACGCACCCTCCCTATATATATATACCGTAAAAGCCCGCGTATAATGCGCACCTATACTTTAAAGCGGCAATTTTTAGTTTTTAGGTATATTCGCCACGTATAACGCGAAAAACACTTTTTTAAGAAGCGACTTAAGATTTACGTGTATAATGCTCTTAAGATATGAATTCATTTATTCGAGGTATTATTCCAAGCTTTAGAAAAAACATTATACTTTTAGAACTGCAGCCCTGAAAGTTCATAAGGAATGTCATTTGTTTATTTCGATATATGTAGAAATCTTTTTTTAAAGCTTTCCTTTTTATACAAGGCGTGTAAGGTGCACCCGTAAATTTAGATCTTATTTTTTTAGTCAAAATTGCATTTTATACGCCGGATTTCATGGTATATATATATATATAATGCTGGTACAACTTTACCTTTGTCTTACCAAGTTTGTTCCTTAAGGAATTAACATAATATGGCTCTTTTTTTATTTTACGACATTGTATATTCATGAAAATCAGTTACTGGCATCTATAAAGTCTTAAATATTAGAATCCCAACAACAATATAAACTTAAGTATTCTTAAATTTATTAAAAAGCTGTCCACAGACAGTAACGCAATTAAGAAGCTGAACATAAATGGATTAATTTTGAGATAATCCAATTTTTATAGTCATCTATATTAAACTGGGTGAAAGGGAAAAATCAAATTATTGTATCTGACGTAGTAATTAAATGAACTGAAAGAAAATACTACCAGATACAAGCGTTGAATTTTTAATAGAGGCATCTCTCATCCCGGTAAGTATGCTAAATTTAAAGCAAACTGCATTCTCTGAGTAAGATCTCAAATTTAATGTGTAGTCCCTCCTTTAGTTCATTATTCACTTTTCATAACAACGCGGATAGAATTCCAACTACGCTGCAGGAAGTGCTACCCGCAAATTGAACTATTCATTTGGACGTCTTACCTGACTGCATAGAATAGTAAGTAGCGATCATGTTTTGCATATTTATCAGACAATCTAGAGCCCTGATTTACTTAATAGGTTCGCATCCAGAGGTCTTCTAATTAAAGAGGGTTAAAGATTCTAAAAAGTTTGGAGTCGAGAGTATTGTGTATCTAAATAAAAGTCTAAATCTAGATAAGAACCACGGTCGCCTAACTATTTGACCTCACGAACCAGTAAATTCATATTTTAAATCCCCCGGGCCGCTAAAAGGATTTATTAAATGTTAAATATATATTTATAAAAAATTGTGATATAAGAACACATAAAATCCACCTAGTTAATAAAATGAAACCATTAATTGTAACTGAGTTATGAAAGCTTTATTAAAAAACAATAATAAACTAAACAAAATAAACAAAAAGTAAAAACAAAAGAATTAAAAAAGGGCATACGTGTATCAAATTTTTAGTATTATGCATTCGTAGTGAGATGGAAGCTCCTGCTTAATTTAAATAAGTTTATAATTATTTTGATCCAATGTTGTTACTGCAAGACGGAGCACTACATTATTTATTTCAAGCTGAGATCGGTACCGTGTTTTGATGGCTGTGATAGATGAAAAGGTCTTTTTACATAAATAAGTTGTGGAGAATTGAATCATAATTTTCATTGCCTGTTCACAAAAGGAGTATTCACTTTTAAAGGAAAGCCAAAACTGAGACATTCGATAAGGATGAATTAAATTTAAATTTGAGAGTTTCGTCGGACGATAGGTCGAGGAGGCTTTATTTTAGATGCATGCTTAAATTATTATCCTGAATTTTCCCTACACTCGTATTATCGACATAATGCAATGCAGCTACAGCAGTACGCCTTATTTACAGTAGCGTTATTCTATGAAGTAACGTTTTTTATAACTTTTCACATATTCAATGGCGTAGATATTAAGTAACTAGGCACTGCCATGCTCATTTTTTTTCCTGTCTATCTCGGTGGATAATTTTGTAGCTCTGAGCCATCAGATGGGTGAGTTCGACCCTCCAAAATAAATAGCAAACGACGTTTTTTAGAGTAAAATTATATTTCTCCTTCCTTTTAACGTCAACAAATACTCAAGCACACACGAGATATATTGAATAAATTATAAAACAGAAATTAGGGATAAAAAAGAAAACCCAGTGGTACGTTTAAGAACTCCAAGAAAGAGAAGATAGTAAACAAACATTGTAGCTTTGTACATATTTAAAGTATTCAAAATTTTTTTACTTTTTTACTTGAAAAATTCAATCAAGATAGGGCTCTCATTTTTTTTAGCACCAGGACATTTAGATACCTTTCTACGCCACTGCACGTATTGTTATGAATTGAGATATGTTTCGATGCGAGTGAGTGATTTTGGAGTTTATTGGTGCAAGAGCCGATTTCGGCTATACTGCGCCAAACATTTGTTTTAATATCTGTGGTCTAGACGGGAAGAGAAAGAAAGAATGAATTGAATGACAAGAAAGAGGGTCGAAAATAGAGAAGGATCACTAGGGTACTCCGGGTTCGTGAAGCCCATGTTTACCAAAGACAGTAAACCCTGTGGGAAAAGGAAAAGATCACTAGGGCACCTCGGGATTGTGACACCCGTACTCACCTAAAGAAGGTGAGCCCCCTGAGGGGATATGTTTTGATGCATCTTAAAACATAAATTAACATGATTAGTAAGTATATTTTACATTTTTCTGGGGACCAGCGATATTTTCTTCCGGAGCCCCACTTTGGTGACATCTGAATTAGAAGGTTCAATACTATATTAAAATGCTGAAACTTTAACCATTAATTGAAACGAAATTTTAAGAAACATACGAGTAATAAGTATTTTTTAAAGGGATGATAGTCCTACACGCCGCACAGAGTTTACATTCAATTAACTAAAAACTTTACAATATTTAGAATTGTATCATTTTTTTAGAAATAGTTTTGTACGCCGCATTTTTACTCTATCAAAATAAATAAAAACTTTGCTATAGTGCTGCATCCTATTAAAAAGCCTACAAATATTACAGTATTTGTTACTATATAATAGTATGTTGGAGACCTGAGTTTGAGGTTTACTTCACCAGAAAACGTACCTACAGTCTTTCTGGTAGAACAATGGAAGCTAAGAGCTCTGTATATTACAGGGTTTTATGTTATGCATAAGTAAACGTTTATCTGGTGATATACCCTTACAAAAGGAAGTATTCACAATTAAGTTGTATTTAAGTCATTGGAAAATAGTGTTTGAATAATTCTAGTGTAACATTAATTAAAGCAAATTAACTGAACTGAATACTAACATGAATGAAAAATAAATTGAAACATATACAGAAATGTTGTTCTATCTAGTTTTAAAAACTATATGTAAGGAAACATTGTTACCCATTCACCTTCAGGTTTGGTTTTCTCATATCCCGTTCGTAACGCAACTGAACTCAACAAAAGAAACATGATTACCAAACTTCATTTGTTGCTTTAATAATTCAAAAACGGATATTTTTTCTTATCTACAATGCTTCCCCATTGGGAGTTGAGTTTTGCAAAACCCATTCTTAGTGAATCTCTACTCAGCAAAAGAAATATAACAAACAAATTTCACACCTCTAATGCGTCAGTGAATGCGTCTCTTATATATAGAGAGAGCTTTATAACTATTTTGTGTATATTTATGAATTTTATATATATATATATAATATATATATATTTATGTCAGAATCATGAAAGTTTTGAAATTAATTGAATAACAAAAATATAGAGCAAACTATTTACTACAGCGCAGGGATTTTAGGGTGAATAGGACTGTTTAAAGATAGAGAGAGCCATAACCAATATAAGATCCCAGCCCAATCAGAGAGCAAGCTCTAAGCTCTAACCCATGCCAAAAGAATTTAATCTCTATAGCAGTCAAATGAAGAATCATTGCCACGCCTCCCGGATGCCATCGTCTCAGCCAATAGCCATGATTCCTGTTAAGCAGAAAAAAAACCTCACCATCGCCATGCCCAACATCAAAGTCAACCAGGATATGGGACTGAGGACTGTTTCACAGTACAGCTGCCCACATTACAACGCCCATTCAACCAATATAAGAGTATAGGCGATTAGGCGCCAAAGGGCCGCCGTGTTGGAATGGTGAAACATTAACGATAATAAAGTACTGATATTTAAAGATGACGTCTTCCTCTATTTACCAGCATGCCTGGGGCCAGACATATATATATATATATAGAGAGAGAGAGAGATTAATATTTCTATATATAAATGGAATAACGATGCATTTTTTTATCCGTGCATTTTTACTAATGCCACTCAAATTTAAGACGTTAGAAGTGTTTTACCACATTTTAAAATGTTCAGGAACATATTTGATGGTTTTTTTAAATCGGTGGAGCAAATAAGAAAAAAAAATCTAAATCATAACAAAATCACAGGTGTGGGGATAGTTAATGTACATATAATTATTTCCAGGAATTAATTGCATTTGCTTAAAAATAATGGAGATATTACCTTCCCTTAATAACAGCAATAATGAAATGTTCATGATGCCATTATTGTAGAACGTAAATTGAACAATTACTATGTAGTTAGGTAAAAATAACACGGATTACAAAGTACGATCGTTATGCTTCATCTTCTCTGCCATATCATTCCTGAACTTCAACAAAACACTGAACAATAATTACCACTCCAAGACGGGGGAAAAAAGAAAATTTTTTTATATTATTATTTGCCGACTGGCATTTTCTTTATTAATCCTAATTTGAAGAAGATGCTGAGC
Source organism: Trichonephila clavata (assembly GCA_019973975.1). Classification (NCBI taxonomy): domain Eukaryota; kingdom Metazoa; phylum Arthropoda; class Arachnida; order Araneae; family Nephilidae; genus Trichonephila; species Trichonephila clavata. Next base: position 30,851 of record BMAO01004199.1, read on the forward strand.
GCATAGAAGCAGAAACAACAAGGTTATTTGTTTGGTTTTTTTCCCTACGAAAAGGGGAGAAAAGTTTTTCAGAATTTTTTTCCCTTTTTTGTGTGTGTATTGTTTCCAACGACTTCCAGTGGCGTCAGCATGCGTTTCCTCCGTTACGTTATTAGAAAAGACATAATGAGAAAGGATTGCCACTTCGTCTAATGAGCAGATTTTTCCCGATTTTTCCGCCGCTTTTCATCTAAAACGTTTTTAACGGAAGGAACAAAGGCCATTTATTTCATTTATCGTTCGCGGAATTCATAATTTAATGCTTCCATTTAGATTTGTGACGGAAAGGAAAAGTAGTTTTCTGTTTAGTATTGGGTTGATTTCTTTTCAGAGATGCATGTACACGCGAAGAGATAAACGGTGAAAGGTCTGTTTTGTTTTTTTGCTACATTACCGGCAGATTTATTGTCATTTCCCGGATTCTCATTTTATGGGTTTTGAGCTAATTTCCCCACTCAGTAGTGTACTTCAGCTGCATCAATATAATATCAATGTAACTCTCTTTAAAATGTTGGGAAAATGTTGAAAACGCGACGTAACAATTTCTAGAGAACTGTCTTGTGTTGCATTTATTAATAAGAGAAGTGAATGTTGGAAAATACACGATATTTCTCATAATAGATTTTAAAAAAATGAAAAGTTTTTCGTAAAAGTAAAACTACTTTAGAGATCACTCAAAATCGCATAGTACCCCTTAACCCCTTAAGCGGTCATTTTTTTTTTTTTTTTTTTTTTGCCGAAATTTTTTAAAGAACATTTTTTTATTACATGTAACTAAACATAATACTTAACAGAATGCGAAAATGGAATAATTTTACTGAAATGTTCAGTTTCACGTTTTTTTTTAATTCAAATTTTCAAGTAAATTTCATTTATCAACTCGAGAAACCCAAAATGTTTTCTTTATATAAGTACACTTTGCATACTGTAAAAAATATTCCGTAAAGGAATTCTTCTTAAACATTAAAGAAAAATTCAAGCTCGAACCTCTTTTTCAAATGATTGAGGGTTTAGTGTGTCTGTGTGTATACATATGCACACACAATTTGAATCATGGTATATTATATTATAATGGGGAGAGTTATAGTATAGACTTTTTGGATTGTCTTTTCAGTTTCATTTCTTCTCAAGCAACAAATTGCGTAATAAATTGCCGATCCTTGTTCCTTATAGAATATTTTCAGGATTCTAAATCCTTGCCTCAAAGATAACTTCCCTTCTTCAACACAAAGACCACAATGAAAATCCCGGATGAGAAGTATTTTAGTATTAAAAACATCCTTTAAAAATATACTATCACTACTATAATCGCACTATAAGAAAAAAATGTATACAAATCAAAAATAGGAAGAAGAAAATATCAGGGCCTGTACCGCGCACGGGTAAATCGGTTGTGACAAGCTATCGGTAGCCCGCATAGCAAACCAGTTAACTCTTTATCTACCGATGTTACTTATAAATACCACTCACTTTAAAATTACATAGGACAACCCTTTTTACGAATATTCTGATGATACTTCGCAGAAATATTCTTTTAAATCCACTCTTCCAAGATATATCTTGCATTGTTGCTATGATGAGTATTTTAGTGGTTAAGATTATTGTAGTTTTGTTGCAAAAATTGCATTTTCAGCTGAAATTTTGTTTGGATTGCGAAAATTGTCATTTTTATAGAAAACGATTTGACTATTTATTTTAGGTGAACAGTGTATATAATTAATTTTACAGTTGAATATATTTAATTAATTCACTCTAACGGATTAAATTTCCCAAAGTTGGATGTTTTGTTTATGTATATCCCTTAATTTTCAATGTCGTGATTCAGAAAAACAGTATCGCTGGAAAAAAACTGTAGTAAATAATAATGGGGTATATAAATGGTTAAGGGGTTAAACATACAAGGCAGGCTAGAAGACTAAAAGGAAGGCTATATAATTAAAAATAATTTTTGTAAAGTGTACCGTAAGGTACATCTCATGATAGGTCTTGTCTTATGGTCTTATAGGTCTTGTCTTACACCTGCACATTAGCCCTCTTGCTGCGTAATGCTACGTGTACTTTGCCCGTGGAAATCGCGGGATGCGCAGTGAGAGGGTTAAATGCCTTTACGTAAATCTGAACGCACATTAGTTGATTTTTGCCGAATTCATTTCATTCATAAGTATTTGACTCTTATGAATTCCATCTCTGCTTTCTTATGTTAATGAAACCCTGGAAATTGATTCAGCATTAATTTTGTAATCACTACTCATTGCCGATTCAATTTGATAGCTAATAAGTAAGGTAATAGTAAAGTAGCAAGGAATTTTTGCTTTTTTTACTGCATAATTTGAATCAAATTAAATGGAAACTGACTTTAAATTTGTAAATGTATTATGATTATTTTTAAGGAATTTTAATTAATTTAAGTTTTAAAACGATGTCAAGTTACACATCAAAACAATTTTTCTTCGTTTATGCAAGTACATAAAGCTAAGTGTATAAGAACTCTAATGAATTCGGTGCATTTTTATCCCTCCCCATTCTCCCCTCGTTTGGGAACATGCAGCAAAGACCCATATTAATCAATTAGAAAGTGCTCAAAATTGAATTGTCATGCAATTTCTTAATACTCGCTGATTCATGCAAAATGGGGAATATATGCCCTCAGAGCCCCAAGTAAAATACACACCATTATTAATTTAACAATCTGGAGAAATAGCACAAATTTTCAATAAAATTGACGACTTCGATAATAAATTGATCGGTAACATTGAAAAACATTCTCCTCATCTAAATTTCCACAGATCCAGATCAATCCTAATTGATCTTGTTTTTCTTTAATTCCTTAATATATTTTACTTTATTTATTTATCTTTTGCTTTCATTCTTAAATTCTCTCCATTGTTGCAGCTCTACTTGCTCAAGCTCTTACCTGCTCAATGATTTTGGTCGAGCTTCTCCCCTAAAATTAAATGCGAAGATAGCTGACCTCTATGGTCAGCTAACACAGAAACTCCACTCGATATCAACTCATTTTAACTTTTTACATCTAAAAATTGTCTTTCTTTTACTCGGACTCCTTCGTTATAGTTAGGATAGTTAGGCATCGCCCCGACAATTCCCATCATGAAAATGTTTCTATATAGGTGAAGAATTTCTCACTGATTTTAAACTTTATTTTATAAATGTAATTTTATTCCTATCAAAGCAATTATTTCTTTTTTTAAAAATTTTAAGCAAAATTTATTTAAAAAAGAGTAATATGAAAGCTCTTTAAGGTATCCGAACACGTTCGGAGTACTTTTTAACAAAATAGCATACTAAAACATTATAAATGCTCTTTTCGGACTCAGTACCAATAAATATTACTATTTAACTATCAAAATTTAAAATAAATTACATACATTTTACAAAAATCACAATTATAAGTGATATTTTAGCAATATTTTTGAAAAACTTCAAAGCAGTTAGAGAAAAAAGTAATAAACATATATTAGTAAAAGTATTACGAAAATAAATTAGATGCATTTATCTAGAAAATGTACTAAAATTTTAATTTTTTATTAAAATTTGAAAATTTTAGAGCTGTTTGAGTAAACATCATAAGAAATTTTACATTTTTTTATGAGACAATTATTTAAATAACAAGCCATAACTCAAAAAGTATTCCTACAATAAGAAATATTTTAGTACGTTCTCTAGAAAATAACGAAAATATCAGGTTTAAAAAGTTTTATAGAAATACATTCGTAATGTTTTGAGTTATCAGACTCGCCATGATAGATTTTGAGCAATTTAAATGCCCATTTCTGGTAGATCAGAAACTCACTTCCTGTTTTTCAAACTTTATAAAATTGATTGTTTCTTGGCCTCTAGGTAGTGTGGAAACAAAATAAAATATGTTTCGTGAAGTCAAAAGATAGTTCTATTCAATAAAATAAAAATAAAAAAATATCTGTCTTGACTGAATTTGGTCATTTTCAACCTTAATGCCATTTAAAATGTCATGAAAGGTGATGAAGGTTCGGAAGAGCTAAGTAGTCCCACCCCATCAAACTACAAATTTGGTAAATTTTCGGCAAGCTATGGGAATGATTGTAACAATTTTCCTTTTGACGAAAAATGAGACATATTTATTAAGAGTTTATTTCATTAAAAATGTTTAGACACTTAGGAAAAAATCAAAAGGCTTTCAGCAAAATGCTTACCAATTAGTGTCGATACCTTCCTATCTTTTTTTCCTAAATTCTAAATCTTAATATTTTATTTGTGAAAGAGCAAACGCATCTTCATTCGGGTTGTTTATTATATTCATGTTTTATTTATGTAAAACATGATCCATGCTATGGAGTTTAGGAGATAAATAATTTAAAAATCTATTTCTACAAAAGGGTAGTATTTTCGAAGAAGAGGAAAGACTTAATTTTAGTAAGATGTATTTAGAATGAAAATAAAATTATTTTTCAACAAAATAAATAAATAAACCAATTATTTGATTTAAAAAAAAGCGCTGACTAGGGAGTTTTACAATATACATTGCAATATTTCATAACCATGGCTCTCTCCTGGCCCCGTTCATAGAAAATAATTAAATTAAATTAATTACCAATTTTCAATTCCAGCTTAGATTCGTCTCCATTGTTGTAAGAATGTAACTGTTAAAACAATGACAATTTTGGAGTAGAAAATCAGTTTTTCAACCAAACTAGCCAAATCGGCTGTGTATTGTTACAACAATGCAGACAAATCGTGCTCTATTTTCAATTCCTACTATTAGTGCGCTCTCTCCCTATATATATATATACATATATATATATATATACATATATATATACATATATATATATATATACATATATATATACATATATATATATATATATATATATACATATATATATATATATATATATATATATATATATATATATATATATATATATATATATATATATATATATATAGAATAGAATTAGCCACATAAATACTAGAGCAAACTCCTAGCCTTAGGAACCAGGAATGCAGGTTTAAACAATGTTTTTCGGCCAGCCAACCTTCACCTGAATTTGCTAATACTCTGGGCCATAGAGAAAGCAAGAAATTTTCTAGAGAAGTATAACTATCATTATAGATAAAACCATAATCTATTAATGTAAAACGATAATATTATAGCCTATAATAATTACTAAAATATTTAAAATCAAAGTTAAACTATTAGATAAAGACTGACCACGTGAGTCATATTCCCCTCATATTCTCGGCTATAGACAATAACAGTATCGCATAAAATTATTAAGTTTTGATAAAATAGCATTAATACTATATATACACATTTAAAAACTCTATATTTTATTTTAAAATTTATAGAAAATAAAAGTACCACGCAGACTTATACAATTAATTTTTAAGAAAATATAAAATTGTTAATTTACGTAGCTTGAGGCGCCATCTATCGATAAACTGTACAAATAATAATAATAATAATAATAATAATAATAATAATAATATATATATATACTCAAATTTCAATCGTTCAAATTTTCTATCGTTAATAAAATACTTTCTATTCAAGTATTCAAAGTAAGAATTGGCTTAATTTTTTTATATTACCTGTTTAAGTCTAACTGTAAGTTATTCAATGTACGTTTTCTTTAAAAATTTAATACTAAATAATCCGATAAATGTATCAGATGTTTCTTTTATTGTAACTATTCCGTGTGTTTCTTCTAAGCGCAGTAAATGTAACAAAGTGTTAAAATCATATTTTCATTTTTATAAAAAGTACTTTGACGTTTTTTTTTGCCATAAAAGTTCAAATACTTAAATGTAATTCCGTTTGTGACAATACTTAACATAACAATTAATTTTTAATTTAATTTTCTCTTTGATATATATCTACCAGAAAACATATTTTCCGCATAGGTAGTTTTTGAAGTTCTAAAAAAAAAAATTTTGATCATACTAAGAGCAGAACCTTATTAAATCAATATTTTCAACTTTCTGCCATACACAAATTATAATAAAACCAAATTCAAATTCAGAAAAAAAATATATATTTATAATTATGTTCTTCGCTTTCATAGATGAATGCTCCAGTTAATAAACGAAATTACGTATTAAAGACGAATATGCTTGCTTTGACAACCACTAATCTGGATATGATTAATTCCCAAAATCATAGCTCTGAAATCTTTTTATATTCGCTGTTATATCATTGAAGATATCTTATCTGCAAAGCAACGAAACGGAATTAATACCACTTTGCATTGCCAGATTAATACCAGTGAAGTAGAAATTGCTACCATATAAGTAGCATAATTATAAACAATACATTACTGGCCATGGAATCATAATTGCCCTGATATATATAAATCATTAAGCTCTTATTGAGAAAGTTATATTTGACAAAAATAGATTATACACTACACACACTAAATGAAAGTGATTTGCATATATATAATTAGGGATATAACTCAAATTATAATTATTCTACAAAGACGGCATCAATTGTAGAATGTATAGTAAGGTGGATTAGTTTTTTTCCAGAACTTCAAAACCTGCCTATGCGGAAAAGATGTAGACTTGTACATATATGAAGAGAAAAATAAAACAAAAAATTAATTTTTATGACACCAGGGGAGAAGTTTAAGTAATTGACTCTATTTTAAGGTAAAAAGTCGAAGTAATTTTTATTAGAGATATATACAGGTATTTTAGTACTTTTTAACATTTATTATTTCAAGAGAACACTTATTAAATAGCTACAAGAAACAACAGATACGTTTAATTACTTCCTTAATTTAAATTTAAAAAAAATCTCTCGAAATTACAGTGCATACTAAATCGGTAAAAGGAAAAATGCTTTTGTGAGTGATTACAACTGATTCGAAGCTGCTGAGAGAGAGAGAGCTGAAGTTATATAAAATGTTGCAATAAGTATTGTATCAATTACTACTGACTGCTCCTTTATCTATAACCATCGCTTTGGATATTTTTTATGTTGTAGAAAAATAATTTTCTTTCAATGCAAAATCATCTAACTAAAAATAAGATATTCCTCATTTTTTCTCAAAAATTTATTTCTTTTGTTCTAATATTAAGCTATTAATTTTTTTAAATTGTTTTTTTTCCTAATCACCATGCCATATAGCAAGGGTTCTTGGTCTTATTCTCCGTCTGGACACATCCGACAAACAGGAAATTGATGGCGGGCGCAGTTAAAAAAAAAGTAAACCGATTCTTAATTTTCTGCATTTTATTGCAGTCATCAGCATCCTAAACAATATTCTACGCTAAGATGGTAGCAAAAAAATTCCAAACAGTTACGTTCAATGAGAAAATAGTACATAGTAAAAATCATTTATCACAAAACTGAGGGGACTAAAATACATTTTCGTGTTAAAATAATTTTGTATTAAATGATAGTAGTACAAAAATATATTCAAGAAAATTAAGCTTATTAAAGTACATTTTATTTACATAGATATGTATATATGCATGCATTTGATAAAAATCATTGAAATACGAAGAAATTTTTGAAATTTAATACAAAATGCTTCAAGTTTTTTGGAAAATAATGTGATATTTTTCTTTGCATTGTCTTTTTTAGTACTAAATTGTGAGCAAATTATTCAATCTCATCATCTTTTTAATCATTTCACCATTGGAATGTGAGTCTGAATAACTACGCATACTTTTCACGATGTTCCTTATTTCGAAAGAAGTGTGAACATGAGGTTCATTATTCGTTTTCTTTTCCTCGCCGGAATCTGTATTAATGATATTTTTTTACCTTAGAACAAACTCCAAAATCTCTTTGTCTGTCATATTTGGGGCTGTACAGATACTACCATCATGTACTAGAATTAATTCTTCGAATGATAATATAGGGCAGTTCAATATTACAGAAACTTTCACAAACATTTCATGAAGTATCAGATCAGTTTCATTATCCTTCCTTACCCAGAAGAAAAATCTGTTCGTGTTAAGTGATTTTCGTTTAGTGTTAATGCATGAAAAATACATTGTAGTTTGTCGGGACCGTTATATTATTACGTGTTAACCCATATTTCGTCTTAAGCGTTTTCGCGTTTACGTATTTCACTGTATATTGGGCAGTCGTTGGAGCACGAAAATAGCTTCGGGGACCCATTGGCGGTTAAGAATCCCTGGGACGTGGTTAAGAGTCCCTGCCATAGAGCATCGTTTCTGCATTGGTGAGTTACGATTAATAATAATCCTTTCTGCCATATAAACCACAGTTCACTTTAATGTATAGTTTAGTCTTCAAAATTGTTATGCAAGTGTTTTAAATGAAAATTTACTTTACAAAAATCATATTAAAGAAAACAATAAGTAAATTCATATTTTGTTAGAAAAACTAAATGGCGCCATCTGTTGGAGATAAATCTAACTTCGTCAGAAATAACACAGAATAAACTTAAAATTAAAAACTAAAATTTAATTAATGAATTAATATTTGAAAAAACTGTATTAACGTGTCATCTCTACAAGCTAAAAAATGTATTTGAATCGATCAATAAAAAGTATTTTATAACGATAGAAAAATTTGAACAAGATATATATATATAATTCCCAATAATGTAATCATTTTAAATACCTTTTAATTATCTGGTCCATCCTTTCAGGACCCACATTTTAATAACAAATTAGCCAGCCGCCTAACGAGAATATTTTAAACTACATCTAGCTACCCACTCAGATCATGTGATTTGAGCCGCCTATAAAAACTGAGATTCCTGGAGACCGCTCCCTCTTTCGCTTCTGTATTTGTCTGCTTCAACATGTAGCCGGCTGCAGCTTGTTTTGTGTGTGTGTATTGTGTCGTCCTTGTCTTTCTTTATGTGTTCAAGATCTATAATAAAACAGTTATAATTATTCGCAGTACTGCCTCGTCAATCCCAGCCAAAGAAACCATCAACAATAGCGATCATATTAAGAAAAACATTTCAACGACCACGTCCATTTCATATATATATATATATATATATATTATATATATATATATATATATATAACTTTTTAAAATAGTAAAAATGAAATTTCTTTTTGTATAAAAATAAAAGTTTATTACAATTTTTTTAATAAAAGTAAAAATTTAATAAAATTTCCTTTGTGAAAAATAAAAGTTTCAATGAGAATTCCTAATACGGAAAATAGATGAAACCGTCAACGCTAAGACCCTGTTGGTAAAGTTAAAAGAAGTTAAATATAAGTGCTTTAGTTTTAGCATACTTTTAGAGCAACTGAAGGCTTGATAAAAATAGTTTTTACCCCCCAGAACAAAGCCAGAATTCATCCCTTTAATAATATAGTGTAAAGTAAATTGCACCTTCTGTGGGTTTCAAACACCCAGCTCACGTTCAAAGAGAATTTGCATAAAAGACAAATAATTTATTTCGAAAACTTGTTACAAAAAGTAGACGGGGACTCCGCATTTTGCTTGCTTTGAGAATATATGTATATTTAAATTTATGTTGTGAAATATATATACTACTATTTGTTTTCACTCGCCGGGAATTCTTACTCTATGTATGAATTGAATTAAATTTTTTGAAACTTGGGTCACGTAATGATATACTTTCTTAAGTTTACATTTTTGCAATATCATTTAGTTTTCTTTCAGGGCAAAATGAAAATTGGAAACACACCGGATTTGTATATTGTATGAATACTCTCCAAGAATACTAACTGAATAAATATTTGTTTTACACTTAAATAAATATTAATATAACATTACTGAAGCAGTAAATAGAGGTTGTTTACATTTGTGTATCGGTCTAGAAGGATCAATAAATGAATAAATTTTTCATGTCTTGAACAGGTTACAATTAAACAAGAACGAAGTTCTGAAAAAATTGCTTGGAACCATTAAGTTACACAAATCTAAAGCCTATAATTTATGTTCGAAAAAGGAAAATAATATTTGAAAGCTGCATGAAATTATATATAGGCAAATATTAACTAAAATTGCAATTAGTATTTGTTATCTTTAAATTTTTTAACAAATTAGATTGCAGTAATTAAAATTTAAATATCAATGTTGCTTACCATTTATAAAATTTAGTTAAAATTAAATATTTTATGATTGATATTGTTATACATGTGTTTTAAGCACAAATTAATGATAATATAAACTCTGTATGCAATTTTAAAACAAATTACACACGTAACATGCTTTACTTAAAAAACCTCCCTCAAAATTTTCAGATTGCAATATATTATAGATTTTTATTGACATATCTTTGGAATATGAAGATTTATCACTTATCATAATAATTAATCAATTCTTCTAATATATAGTTATTGTTTTACTATAAAAATTGTTTTTGCATTTGTTTATAAGTAATTGTTATTGTTTATAAATCAATATATTGAGGAAATCCTTTTTAGGTCATCAGAATTAAAACATTCTTTTATTATTTTCTTATTAATGTTAAAATATTTTCTCTAAGAAATATAGTAAAAATGCGATATTTCTATTTAAAAAAATGCGTTAATTCTATGATTTCAAGATGAGCTAAGGCTTTTCAGAGGAGATTTAATATACAATATTACTGATCCGAGAATTAGGGGGAGGACCAATCCCCCATTGAATTACTGTGAGTGTTCAAATCATGAAGTATCAATATGAATTTTAATTTTATACGGCTGTTTGGATCATAAAATGCAGATTTCTTGAAATTTTCACTGTTACATAACAAGTTGTAAGCTACTGATCAACCAACATAATAGTTTTTAGAAAGGTCAATTGAAATTTCTCCTTTGTCATGTTTTTATCAAATCTTCAGAGAATTGTATGGTTAATTTTTTTCTATCTTATTTTGACATGATTAGTTTTTCTTATTCAAAAATACTTTTGATTACAAATCTTATTTGAATTCTTCAACGAAAATAAAATTCTACCCTTAAAGTAAAAGAATTAAAAAGTACAGAATTAGACATAATGATAATAGCTTACTGAAGTAAAGATACACTAGGAGAAAGTTCATGGTTTGAGGGGAAAACAAAGGAAGGTTCTTGACCTAGTAGCAGAAAACGTCGGATTACATCAGGAGCGGCCATAGCAAATGTTGGAATAGACAGAATCTACTGTATTTTCAAAGAAATGTTTCAGCCTTTTATTTTTATATTTTACAGAGTTATATATAAAAATAAAATGCTTCGGATAGTTAAGTATACGACTACTTGCGACAACATTTTTAAAAAAAACTGGAGATATGGGATTGTAAATTTTGTAATAAAACAGTGATTGATAAATCTGAAGGTTAAAATACTTCTATTATTATGCACAACATAGACAAAAAATTTCAGTTAATTATTTTCAAAACTGTTTTAGCAATCGCTGTCTCCATTTGAGCATTTTCAAAAAAAAAAAAAAACACACACATTTCGAGTAAAACGCGTTTTAAATTATGTCATCTTGCTTACAGTATTGACATCTGCTTTTATTAAAACACTTGTAGTTTCTGTTCTACTGAACGGAAAATAATGCACATGGTATTTTTATAGAGCTAATAAGATGGTAAATTTAAAAAAAATCATTAAAAAATTGTTAATTTTTGGCAAAATTCACAGTTTTAGGGTAGTCGGATACCTTAAATAGTTTAACTTGTTACGTATAATTCATATGCGTTTATTAATTAATTTATTTTTAGAAAATAAACTAGATTTTTTTACCGTCTCTATTTAAAAAAATTTAAGTTACTCTCCTTCAAATAACAATGTTTCTGAAGGACATATATATATATATATATATATTCTTCTGAAGAAGTTCACCTAAAATTAGTTTTTTAAACATTTTTTAACTTTTAGATGATTTGTATAACTTTGATAAATATTATGTATTTTTAAATTTGAAGTAAAATCAGAAAATTGGTTTGTTTAAATATTTTGGTAATGCAAGGATCTGAAAATTATGAATTAAAATTAAGTAAGCTTTGGCTTAAATATTTAAAAAAAACTGTTATGATATATTTTAGGATTGACGATTTTACTTATCAATTTTTTTGGAACTATTATCGAAAAAGATTTCCAACTCCCATTTTTATGCCATTTGAATTTTAGATGCAGAACGTCTAGACGTATCTAATCGTATTATTAATTTTATTTATCAATAATATGATTATACGCATTTTTTTTACTGTTAAATTTTTTAAAAAACTAAGAATCTTCTGGTAATTTTTGTAATTTTACTGCGTAGAAAGAAAAATATTATTTTTCAGTAGAAAAAGTAAAGTAAAAAAAATATATACGAATTTTTTATTTTCTTAAAATAATTGAAAGATGTTAAATTGTTTTGACTTTAAGTGTATCAGACTCCCCTAAAACTGTGAATTTTGCCAAAAATCGACAAATTTTTTTATGATTTTATTTTATGAGCCATCTTATTAGCTTTATAAAAATACCAAGAAGTTTATCATTTTCCGTTTACTAGAACAAAAACTACAAGTGTTTTAGTAAAAGCAGATGCCATTACTTTAAGCAAAATGTCATACTTTAAAACGCGTTTTACTCGAAATGTGATTTTTTAAAATTAATCAAACGGGGTCAGCGATTGCTAAAAAAGTTTGAACATAATTAACTGTGAAATTTTTTCTGTAAGTTCTGTATAATAGTAGAATTGTTTTAACCTTCGGATTTATCAATCACTGTTTTATGACAATATTTACAGTCCCTTATGTGAGTATAATCACTGTCTTTTTTAAGCATTTTCATATAGTAACCGAGATAAAGTGCTCTATTTTCTGTAAAAAAAGAAAATACCTCTTATCCTGAAGGTCATTTCAAAATTGAATAATATAGCAACATATTAGATTGAAAAAATTGAAAATTTGTTCATAAACCTTTGGTGCAGAATGGGCCGCGTTTATGCTATTTTTTGTCAATTTTTACCTATTTTTTCCCAATTTAGTAATTATAATTTATTTTTCTCTTCTTAATTTTAGCACATTTTTCTTAAAATATACTAAACAAATCTAAAAATAACAAAACAATCCCATATCTCCTTTAAAAAAAAAAAGGTGTCGCAACAAGTCGGATAATTTAATGCCACTTAATATGCACTTAGTATAGCATTTTTATACCATTCTTTTGGAGTATCGCATGAAACTTGATATAAAAAATTAAAATAAATAAATAAATATATATATATATAGTGCATGGCAAATATATTATTTTTATAGATAAAGATTGTTCGCGTGTTAACAATATAAACTTACTCAAATATCAGCAAACTTTTATAATCTATGTGCATCTACGGATAGCCTTCTAGAGAATTTATTCTATTTTAAGTTCCACTTTTGCAAGATCATCTTATGTAAATCTACTCAAGTAAAAGGGCATAAAAATCTCAGTTTATCAGGCTTAACTCTGTAGCTGCATAGGATTACGATTTCAAGTACCATAAACCATATATCAGTTTATATTGCAAATGTGTTTACTTCAGAGTAGAAAGATACATAATATCAAAGTACTCTCAAGTTTGAGGATTATGTGTTTTGATCTTGCTTATAGAACTTGAAATAGAAAAAACATTGTGGTTATAGTGTTCATGTCAGCATAAATAAATAATTTTAAAAAAGCAGTTTAATAAAAAAAAATATAAGAGTTAAATTTTAGAAAAGTTTCCTTCTATAGAAGAAAAAATCTTAAAAAAATACTTTTCAAGATTAAAATTTATTTTAAAGCTTAAATAAAGAAACATACAAGAGCTGTTTTTTAAGTAAGGTCCGTTTGTATTTTAAGAAATAACGACAATATTTTGTTTTAAAAAAAACTTTATTTTAGTTTTGTACATACTTTTGCCTATTTTCTACATAGTTACCGATTTTGTTAATGCACTTGCCATGCCTTAAAACTGCGTTTTAAAAACCTCTTCAAATAAGTCTGAAACCTGGTTGGACAGCCAAGAGTTCACGGCCGCTTTCACTTCTTCGTTGTCCCTGAAACGCTTCACGCCAAGACTGTGTTTGAGGTACCGGAAACGGTGAAAATCGCCGGGGGAGCAAGGTTGGGGCTCTATATAGTGCATGCTCAGAAAAACTCCCATGTTCGGGAAGTGTCGGACCTTGCGTTGTCGTGGAGGAGCAAAACACCTTTTGACAGCACGCTGAGCAGTTTGTTTTGCAATGCTCTTCCGGTACTTCAAACACAGTCTTGGCGGGAAGCGCTTCAGTGACAATGAAGAAGGGAAATTGGTCGTGAACTCTTGGCTGTCCGACCAGGTGGCAGACTTCTTTGAAGAAGGTTTTAAAAACGTGGTTTTGAGGCATGACAAGTGCATTGATAAAATCTGCAACTATGTAGAAAAATAGGCAAAAGTATGTACAATTCTAAAATAAAGGTTTTTTAAAACTAAATATTGTCGTTATATTTTTAAAAACAAACGTAACTTACTTAAAAAACAGCCCACGTATTACATGTTACCTTTCTCTAGGTTTAAAAAGTTTTTAGTGATGCTATAACAAATTTATTATGTACTATCGCAACAATGCCAACGTTCAAGGTAACTCGCTAAGTTGGCAATCCCGATTTTACATGCGTCATATTAGCTGAATTTTCAACTATGTTGTAATGGGTCTATTCGCGTACCTTCCCTATTAATCCTCTCTTTAAATATCATATTCTATTGTAAACTTTTCCCGAAGAAGAAGATGTGACTTATTCATATTAAGGTTTATATTTAAACATTAACTTTCAGGTTCGAGGTGAGAGAAGTTAGGAGCTAATGATAACAGTTAGGGATTAAGGTAAAGCAATAGAAAGCGCCAGGCGAGAGTGTACCGTAGATTATTTACTTAGTATTTAAGATTGACGATTTGTCAATTAGATATTTAAATTGGATTAGCGTTAGCTTGAAATAGATTAACTTAGAATGTATCTTCAATTTTTTGGAATGTGTACGGCTAAGACGATCCTAGAGGAAGTGATTAAATTAATAATTAAATATTACTTATACCGTCTTCCTCGATTTTGCTCCCTTACTTATTTAAAGGTGCATTTCCTGACTTGGGTTTTCAGGATTGTTTGGTTGTTGAGTCGTGTAAATAAATTGTGTTTGTTTTGACTATGGCTAATATTCCTTTTAACTCTCGTACACTGAAGGATGGGACAGCCCGACTGTCACAATGTGCTTCGATTCATATAATGTCGCTAATATTGTGAGTATAGTATTGCACTCTCAGAAAAATATCACAACGATTGCCTGGATTGGAATCGTTGCATCAAAAAAAGACGTTGTCTTATACAAAAACTTTTTTACAATGAATGGAAATTAATGCTCATTTTTCCAGAAAGCTGCAAGAGCTGCAGGTTAATCAACTCTGCAGAATTTATCAATAAAGTGATGGATGTTTCTGCTTCAGTGAAGAATTTAACTGAAAAGAAGCGCCAAGAATGAATATTGTGAAAAAAATACAAATAAATAGAGTTAAGTAATATATGTAAATTACAGTTTTAAAATTTGAGCAATGAGTATAAAAAATTGCATAATTTGTTCGATGTCGATGTACCTCCCCTAGTGGCAATAAAATTTATATAGAATGAATCATAAAATTTAAAAATGTCCCTTATAATGACAATTAGAAAAAAAATTTGAAGATAAATTTAAAAAAATTAGGATTTTGTTAAATTAGATGCATGAGTACACAAGTGAAATTATTAATATTCTGAAATCTACACTATATTATTTATTACCTATTTTTTTGAATTTATTTTATTTTTAACACAATCACCCCCATACTTTTTATTTTTCTAATCTCTATTTTTTGTCTAGAATTTTTTTCTTAATTATGTTGATTAAACTTACATGGATAAATATAAAACAAATAAAACGGATATTTGTTTTATATTCAGACATAAGAAAAAGATGATATTCTTTTCAACTATATAAATATAATATTCGAACAATTTTCTCTCTTAAGTATTTCGATTTATTTGGAGAAGAATCGGCAACATATGTCGATTTAATTATTTTGCAAGTTTCTTATGGAAGAATGAATAATACCTAAATTATAAATTCCTTTCTTTAATTTTAAGATTTCAAAATACATCTTAAGATTCTTAAATTAAAAAGAACCTAATCTTTATGAAGAATAAAAAATGGACATATTTCACACAAAAAAATTTAATATGTCGTGACTCATTCGAAATTGAAAACGAGGAAAGTAATTATTATTTTTTTTCCAAGAGGAAAAAAATTTTTTTTTGTTAATAATTATTTCTAAGAAGTAAGAACTGTCAAAAAAAAAAGAGTATTCTATGAAAATTTTTAAAAAGAATTTTGATATCGGATATCTTTCTCCTAAAAAAGAGAATCACAGAACGCTTTATCATATAGAATCAGTATTTTCATATTTTCATAATTTAAAAATGACAGCATGCGAATATATTCTTATATGCCACTGAAATGTGAGGAGTGAAAATGTATATATATTGGATGTATTTGTGTAAATAACATATTTTTATTGAAGAATTGAAAAGTTGTTTCTTTTAAAGAAAGCAACTTCAGAGTTTGTCACTGATTTAATATACTCCAAAGCCTAATAATTTTATAAAAGTATTTTTTTCATGTGCAGCACCATCAGGTATACAAGTATTATGCCTTATAATGCTAATACTTTTATAAATCCTATCTTTTTAGCACGATTTTTGAAACAATAAATGGTTCTAAATGGAAAATTAATTGGAGTTTACATTTTTTAACAGCTTTGAAATTTGGTAAGCATGTTTATTTTGTAGAGTACATAACTTATAAATAATGGTTTCGAACAAATCACCTTCCAAAGGGGTAGCAAAGGATTTCGGGGTTGTTACAGATAAAAAGAAATTCCCGTTTCAGAACCATTTGATTTACATGCTTGAATAATTTTCTTTCAACATGTCTCTTCTGTTGATTATAGATCCGCTAAATAAGAGTTTTGCTGAAAATAACTCTTAGTGTTGATGCGAGTGCTTACGTCAGCGTTACAGAAAGAAAATTTTCCGTTTTCAGCCATTCGACGTACAAACTTAAAATTTGACAGGAACTTTTCTTTTGTTGAAAAGAGATCCACTAAAAATGGGTTATCTGGAAATCGATTAGGAGGAGTCGGAGGGTTATGGAGTGTACAGGATAGTTTTTTTCTATTTTGGAAATTCAAGTCTTGTCTTTTCTGAATCAGGAGGAGGCTATCATAGCGTGTTTCGATACAATCCAAAGCTTAAAGCTAGGATTTAGATAACAACGTACAAAAATTTTCAGTCATACAATACTATGAATTACACCAGGTGTGTGCTTGCGTGTGTGAGTGTGCGTGCGTGTGTGTGTGTATATATATGTATGTGTATGTGCATGTGTGACGTACAAGCCGGACAGTAAAGCTGTATTCATTGAGAGCTGCTAAATGGACGAGGAATCTTGATAGCTTTTTATACCTTTATTTTATTATTTCGGTGGACACAAACACACACAGACTGCTTAGATTGTTTAGAGAGATAACAGACTGTTTAGAGAGACGATGGACAAATGATAAAAGTAGCATTATAAAAACAAATATCGGCCGGCGAATTTTCCATGAAAATTATAGTATTTATACCAAGCGGCAACCGGAAGTTCAAAAACTCCCATGACTTCCAAAGACACCTCTTCTGACTTCTCCAGATAATTGGATGATGATGATGATGTCTTATGTATTTTTTACATTAAATTCACTAAGAAATAAACTTACATCCCGTTTAGAAGTGTAAGCTAACAGTTAATTATTTAAGCAAAAGTCCTGGAGGGTCAGGAGCATTACAAATTTAAAATTTTAAGATGTAATTAAAGTGAATTATTACATAAAAGATGTTAATCTAGAAATACATAGAAGTAACATTTTATGATCCGCATTTTTGATAATTTACTTTTAATAAATAATGTATTTTGTAAAAAGGGCAACATTGTATATCGAATTTTATATTCAGATATAATTAAGCTGCATTCCATTCAGACGGTGCAGAATTTTGCTTACATTTCTAATGTAGTTTCCATTTGTTTGTTGTGACAAATAGAATAATATTTCCTGAGACATTTTGACAATTTTCCTATTTTATGTATGCCTAAATCCAAAACCGTCAAAAGGGCTTACCATCTGCATCATTAAAGAACCATTCTATCTTTAAAATTTTTATTTAAATATTACGTTCTTATGGAATAATAAATACATTTTACTTTGCCGTTACTATTACTATTAGATTTGCCACATTCTATAATAAGGCTCAAATAAGGGAAATGTAGTTTGAATAGTTTAGTTTTGACGATAAGTAGTCTTTTTCCAGAGAAAATAAGTGTAATATTCACTCACACGCTAATGCTTATATCTTTTTATTTGATTTCTGTCTCTTCTACAACTATCATTCAGATTTAAGAGATAAACTTTTCTTTTCCATTACGAATATTCCAACTTATATTTTGATCGATATTGAAATGCGTTTGCCAGGTATGAAAAAGATGCGAACATTAGTTAAATAACTATTCACATTGTTGTCATAGTTACTGTAAATAAGTTATATTATCTATCATTTCAAATATTTATTCTGGTTTATTTAAGTTCTGCATTTGTATTATTTGGCGTTTGAAATTTCAATTTGTAATGAATTTATTAATAATTTTGAAGTTTTGTCTATAGGCATAGATATTTAAATATTGCGGAATATTTTCTGAAGTAAACAGGAATTGGGTTTTTTTATATATCAATTTGTGGATTAACACATGCACCATAGATTTGCATATAAAATAGATTCAGGATTTGCTTACATTACTACTTTTATACTTTAAATCCTTTATTATTACTTTCATAATTTTGTACTAATAAACATACAAATTATTTCTTATTACTTAAAACCTGCTATACTTAAGAAATTATAAAGTGTTCTCTTGTTATTTTATTGTATTAATTAATACGTAAATATTTCACGTAACACAATAATTAAGATTATAATTATTCATCACCACTTTGCTGGGATTCAAAACTCGAAATCTACATTTGGTACGGAAGCTGTGATTGTGAGATACCTACTTAAGAATAATATTATACATTTGAAAATGATTCAGAATTTCAAAAAGTTCTTTGTTATTTTTGATTAAAAATTGCTCCATTAAATTATTAAAATATTAAAAGTGACTACATCCTATTTTCAGCTTTGTATACTCCATTATTTAACATTATTCAATTACTCAAGTATTTTAGATGGAACTTTATCACACTGTAGTAGTTTTATCTCCTATATATCCCATGCTTTTAGAATCATATATATATATATATATATATGTGTGTGGTGTGTGTGTGAGTGTGCATTCACACGCGTGTGTGTGTGAACACATGGGGATGTACTGAATGATATATTTGCTTAACCTATGTCTATTTCACATTAATATTTTTATCTCTATATTAGTAAATAATTTTTATTAACTTTTCCTCTTATATTCTAATAGCAGTAGTATATTTTATTTTATAAAACAACTACATAGTTATAGTATTTCCTCTTTTTCCTATAACAGGCAAATTACAGGTGATAGTTGGCTGGCCTAAAATTGATTAAACCTGCATTCTTGGGTTAAAGACCGAAAATTTGCTACGGTACTACAGTGGCTAATATTTCTTACTTGATTCTGTCCTGCTACACTTCAGACTATTACTGTGTGTATATATTATTATTATTGTGTGGATTATATATATGTGTATATACACATACACATATATATATATATATCACAATGCTTCTCAAACTGTGGGGTGCCCCCTTAGGGGGGCGTGATAACTCTACAAGGAGGGCACGAGCATATTGAAATGCTGAAAACAAAAGGTTATTTAAAAAAATTATTAATTTACTAAAAATAAACAAAAAAATACTTTCCGCACAGTAAAAAATAAAATACACATTTACATTGATATAATGCTTTTATAAATGTATCAGTACTGTACAACGTATTTTATAATTAATTTAACAATACTAAGTAAATAACAAGTTTGATATTTACCAGTGACCCCATGGGCTTATATTGACACTTATCTTGATCATTCGTACGATTTACAATTAATCCCTCAACCACCGATTAAAAGTTACCTGATTCGCTTCCCTATGCGACCATTTTCACGTAGACACGCTAATGTGATGTTATTCTCGGGGGGGGGGGGCAAATCCTCTGAAAAAAGTGAGTCCTTCACAAACATTTGTGGTGGCTGGGTCCTTTCTCGGACCCCGCTCACTCTGCCCGGCGCGTCTCTAAGTGTGGGAGGAAACATATCATCACCAACAAAAGCCATAATAATTATGTTTATTCAGGACTGACAAACATATAAACAATCACAAGTTTAATTATAAGTAGAAACCTAGGAGTGATTCCCTAATACGTCTATTAATCCTAACACTCAATTCTAATATTCAAATCTAATATTCAATTCTAAATAATCTCGGCTATCAGAATGGACAAGGAGACGAACACTTGCTAACCTCAGGTCGGTACTGAATCTATTTTCTTCACTGGTTAATCTAACAATTTACTCTTATAATTTATGTCTTTCAAGCGCGCTAAGTTCGTGAAGTAATTCACCGACGATATTTACTTTATAACTTGGCAACTCCTTCTCACTTACAATTACAAAATCTATAGACTTTATATAGTCGAACTAATTAGCATATAACTATCTCGTGTTTTTCCTGAAAAGGCTGTGAAATAGTATAAATGCTGGCCCCAAAGTTTCCCAAGAGGATTAGTATTGAAATCTCGCGAATAGCCCCGTCACACATTGTCAAGGTCTTTTATTGCATTCCAAAGCCTTCGGAATAATTTTATGGATAGCATTGCTCAGAAAAGAACGTACTTCGTAAAGACGTATATATACGTCCAAAAATTAATGCCTTGGCTGTGAAAGACGCTTATATACGCCAATGTCAAATAAAAGGTTAAAGTCATATTGTAGCTTTAGCGTCAAAGAATAGTATTGTTGAAATAGATACATTGTTATTGTACGGAGAGGGGGGGGGGTACGATGAAAATTATGATTGAATTTTGGGTCGCGAGTATCGAAAGTTTGAGAAGCACTGATATATCATCATCATTATCATATTTGTCAAGACAGCCCTTCGTGGGCCAGTGCCTTCCTTTGAAGATTCCTCCTTAATGACCTCTTGTTTACTTTTGTTCTGCAAGTTTACTCGTTTGTATATATATGTATATATGATTCCTAATAAACAATATAAACATTATGGTATTGGTTGATGGTTATTGATATCGCACGCTAAAGAGAATTGGCGCTAGACTTGAATGATCATAGT
The DNA here is from genome assembly GCA_019973975.1 of Trichonephila clavata. Classification (NCBI taxonomy): domain Eukaryota; kingdom Metazoa; phylum Arthropoda; class Arachnida; order Araneae; family Nephilidae; genus Trichonephila; species Trichonephila clavata. Next base: position 52,190 of record BMAO01004199.1, read on the forward strand.
AAGAATGATTATAAAAACGTGATACAATCCATAAAGTGACTCATAAAGCTTTTGAAATGTTTCAATTAAAAATATATGTATTTTTTGTAAAATGTATTTTTATACTTGATGTATTATAAGCTATTTCCAAACTGATTGATTTTAACCGAGTATGTTTCACAAAGCAATGATTGAGTATTCCACAAACATATTGATGTGACAAAAAACAATGCATAGTAATAAACCAAATTATTAGCGTAAAATATAAAATACATAGGCACTGAAATGCAAGTGCAATCAGTAAACAATGTAGCACGTGAAAACCGAAAGAGTCAAAAAATAAAAATAAAGAAACTACAAAACATTAACAATTTATAGACTTCAATACAATGTCCTAAAACAGTTTCAGTAAAATAAAAAGTGGAGGAATCAAAAGGTTATAAAAAAAAAGAACATTTCAAAGACATTGCAACTCATTGGATTTTTTTTTTCATTTGGATTATTTTACCTTAGCTTCTATTGATTGTTTATTTCTTATGTGTAAAAGAAAAAAAAGAAACACAACTTTTGAGTTAAAACATGTCGAGATCAATAACATATGTATGAATGGAAATAATGCTAGTTCATTTTTATTGTTTCATCTTTGTAGTTTCAATCATAGATTATCAATAAAAATGTCCCAGATTGTGTCGATAACTCCATAGCTATGAAGTGTTTCCAAGAAACAATGAAAACAGTATATTTGATTAGACTTTTGAGACAGTGTAGCTTCTTATTTAAGCTAATGGCATTCGTCTGCGTCAATACATCTTGCAAAAAGAAAATTCCTTCACGGATATAGTTTTGAGCAGTGTTAGATTTTGTTTACGATACACAAAGAGAAAAATAAGCAAGAAAGGGAATTGAAACTGCAGCAAATTTTTCCTTTATGAAAATATATCCATTTAAAAAGAATATACCGAGGGGAAAATGAGAGTAATGTAGAGTAATGAAATTTGGATAATGCAATTATTTGACTAGATAACATGCTCAATTGATTAAATTTTCAAGATCACAGGTTAATTTAAGCTCAAGAAAATGCTTTTAAATGTGAAATACTGTCACATTAATGGTCGATGTAAAATCCAAAATTTTGAATGCCAGGGTTTGTGCATTATCATACAGGGGTCAAAAGTCACTTTGTGGTATGGAGTTCAATGTTTGTTGTATTAATTGTGTCAATACTAGGAAGATCAGTGCTAGCTGTGGATGAAACTGAAGTTTTCGTTCAAAAATATCCTATAGTTGAGCAATTGGAGAAAGGATTTATGATCTCGCAGGCCAAAGTAACATGCACGTTGCTTTACAACAACGATGCGAGGGTGAGCATTATCCTGCCTTGAATGATGAAACTCGCCTTGAATGATGTTCATGAACGGCAGTAACAGGTTAAAACACCAGACTGATGTAAACATTTTAGGCAGAGTGTTTGGGATAACCACGAGATTGCTCCTGCTATCATACGTAATTGCTCCTCAGACCATCTTTCCAGGTGTAGGTCCAGTGGGTCTGGGTCACAGATAGTTTAGTTGCAGGCGTTCTCCTGGCCTCCTTCTGACCAACAAAAGGTCATCACTAGCACTAAGGTGAAACCTGCTCCACTCCGTCCTCCAGTGAGCTCTGGCATGACACAACTGGCGTCGCAAATGGCAGTGGCTTGGAGTCAATAGAATACACGATATAGGGCACCTGGCTCGGAGTTTTAATTGAAGTAATCGATTTGTAACAGTTCGTTGTGTCACTGTGGTACCAACTGCTGCATGAAATTCTGTCGCAGATGTAGTACGATGCGCTACCAACGTACTCCGAATACGGTGGTGTTCCCTTTAGTAGTGCCACGGGGCCTCCCGGAACCCGGTCCTCTTTAGGCAGTATCATCCCTTAACCATTGCTCCCAACAATCATACAGTGGATACTTTCCTGTCAAATATTTCTGTAATATCGCGGGGAAAAAATCCATCTTCTCGTAACTCTATACATGACCTCGTTCGAACTCGGCGAGCTGTTCATAATGGGTTATTCGTCTTCTTAAGGCATTCTTGGCTAACATAACCTCGATACGTCAGCGTTTCTCAAACCCCCTAGGAGGGCGTGATAATTCTACGAAGGGGGCGCAAGCATTTCAAAAAGTCGAAAACAAAAGATTATTTAAAAAATTATTAATTTGCTGAAAGTAAACAAACAAAATACATTTTGGCATAATAAGAAACAACAAAATACATTTTGGCATTTGTGGGGCGCGCCCCCTAAAGGGCGTGGCAACTCTACGAGAGGGGGGTGCGATTATATTGAAAAGTTGAAAACTAAAGATAATAAAAGAAAATTACCGATTTAATGAAATAAAGAAACAAAATACATTCTGACATAATAAAAAATAAATCACATATTTACACTGATATAATACACTTATAATTGTATCAGTAACTGCACAATGTATTTTATAGTAAGTTTAGCAATACTAAGTTAAAAACAATTTTAGTAATTACCATTGACCCAATGGGCTTCTCATATATAAAAGTATATACAAAAATCAAGACATATCTTCATAATTTGTACGGTTTATAATAAATCCCTTAAGTGCCGATTAAAAGATGTGATTCGCTTCCCAATGCCTTCTTTTTCCAAGTAGGCGTGGGTGGAGTATGTGATGTATTGGGAAAGAAGGGGAGGAGAGCAAGAAAAAGCATGCATAAGCAAATCCTCTGAAATAAGTAAATCCTTTGCAAACGTTGTCAAGGTCTTTTTATTGTATTCCCAAAGCCTTCAGACCAATTTTATGAATAGAAGCGCACAGAAAAGATCATATTTCGGATGGATGTATACGACTGGGACAATTAACGCTTTGGCTGAGCGATACGTTTATATACGTCAGTGACACTTAAGAGTTTAATGTCGTATTGTATATCTAGTGAGCTTCAAATTTTATTATTTTTGACATTTTTATTGAACAGAGGGGGGGGTGAAAAAATTATTGAATATCGGGTCGCAGATATTGAAAGTTTGAGAAGCACTGCGATTCGTCCAATTTCACAGACAAAACGCTAAAGAGCTTTACGGTACGCATTTAAAGCAACTCTGATTTGCAAATTTTGAGTGGCGCTACTAGCACCACACTTAAGCCTAAAGCACAAAATTTGAATCCATGTTAGCTTTTAGATGTATAAACACGCCCACAAAATTTTGTTTATCTAGTGCACATCTTTCTTGGTGTTGGGATTCATTTTTCCCATCAGTCTATGGTTTTTAGTTAGATATAACTTTCAAAATTATACATTTCAGAGTAAACTTAACATATTTGATTGATAAGAATTTTAAATATTAAATATCATAACAGTTAAAATACTTTAATATTGAAGAGTTATAGTGTATTTGCAAGTGAATTATACAGTTTTAATTTTTTTCTAATTTTTTAAGGTGACTGCTCGGTAGGAAACCGGTGTTTTGCAAAAGCGCTTAAGATAATTTATATATATATATATATATATATATATATATATATATATATTTAGTGTCAGTTGAATCAGAAAGTGCATACAAAATTGTTTTACAAGTAATATTACAAAAAAAAAATATTTCAATGCAATTTTTGGCAAAAAAAATGAAGAAATAATGACATATTTTTAAAACATTCTTCTTTTATGAAAAATGCTTCAATAATAATTATATTTTATCCAGATAAAGACTTCGTTACAGAACATGAACCAGGATTTTTGAGAAGTTCACATTTTTTTCAGAGTTATTATCAAATAAAATTATAATCAGGTCTTTTTGTAATTTTTTTAGTCTAACATATTAAAATACATATAAAAATGTAAAGAAAAAATATAAAATGGATTATAAATGGAACAAAGAATGGAAACTCTCTTTGTAGATTAATAAATAAATTTAAAAAAACAAATAAAATGTAGCCCTATTTAGAAAGCTTTTAATCATCATGAAACATAAAAATATTTATAAAAATATAGTTTAATGCTATAAATAGAGAACAGTTCACACCTGAATTTTTTTTATTAGAATACATAATATTTGTGAATTTAAGTCCTGCTTCCAGTAAAAAAAAAATTGGTTGGGTAATCATCATCATCATCAGCAAAAAATTATAATAAAGTATTTTTTCCCTTTTAAATAAAATAAAAGCTTGTATTCCCAAATTTTCATTTAAAGTATTCAGACATTATTTTCAATTTCGTTAGCATATGCAAAAAAAATTAATAAATAAATTAGTAGAAGTAAATAGTGATGTCAACAAATTTTCTAGAAAATTCATGAAATTTCGCTTTTAACGAATTAGACAAAACATAATTTCTGTTATTCTAAGCAAAAATAAGTAAAGAAAACTTATTTTAAGTTCTAACAAACATAACATCACGTAAAAAATATAATTTCTTCTGCATAGAAATAAGAAATATTTTTAATAAACAATAATTTTATAATATTTAAGATTTTACATTAGAGAAAAATATGTTTATTAACAGGAAAATTCTTTATTGTCTTGCATCTTATATTGTTATTTTCTCTTAAATTGTTTATGATTACTTCTCACTTTACCAATGCGGTACGAAAAATAGTTTATTTTAAAACATTCGATTTATAAAAATAAATAATTAAAATCACATATATCTATTGATTTGCCTTCATCGAAAATTTAGTTGCAGTTATAATTAATTTGAAGCAATTTAAACAAAATAAAATAATTAAAAAAGCAATCAACTTAAATTACGGCTTGATATAAGAAATTATATTTATCAAATTTTTAAAAAAAATATATGCAATTGTAAATAAAATATAAATAAATATAATATTTACATAAATATTTATATTATTTTATTTATTCAAACAATAAACTCATTCTCAACTATAAGATCAATCCAGATATTACATTTTTTCGAAAAATTGCCTTTCACACTTTTTTACGATCTCTATTAACTTTCACGAGTTAATATTAAATACAACCCCATCTTGGAATTCGAGGCGTCTAGAATCCGAATTCTCGAACGTAAATGGAAAATTCTGATGTGTCTATTTATCGTCTGCGGTTGAGAGAGGGGAGCGTTCTGGAATTTCCATCATAGACAGATGGACGGAGGGTGCTCTTGCACGGATTGAGTCACCCCGCCACCAGAAGATGTGCAACTGCATGGGGTCGCTTTGCTTGGTCATCGTTTTGATAAATTTGGTAGGGGAGAGGGTGTCGCGCAAAGGGAGGAATTGCGAAGGGGGTGGAAGAGCGGAAGTTACTGAAGAGAAATGGAGATATTTCGCCCTTGCTTTTGAATTCGAGCTGAAGGCAGAATTCCACGCGAGATGCTGCAAGAAATATTGCAGTGCAACAGCTATTAGAAGGAAATAGGAGAGTAGATGGTGTTTGTGTAGAGAGAGAAATATTCGAAACTGTGAAATTCGATTTTTAAGGTTTTTGTTAAGTTCTGAATAGTGGAGCTTTAAAAGAAGTGCAACTTGAAAGAGGTGGTGCAATTGAAAATTGTGAAGTATCTTATAAATGTAGACTGAATTAAATTGAAAGTTAATGTGCACTGGTATCAAAAATATCTAGAATATCAAAAAATAGTTCTTTTTTAACCCTTACAGGTCTATGAGGTTGCTAGGAGTCAATATTAGTACGTGACTATTTATTTTAGTTTTATCGTAGGAGTTATGAGAAAAATACATACCCTTAAATCCGGCATATAATGCACACATTTACTTTCTAGTAATTTTTTTTATTTTTAAAGTATATTCACTATATAATTCTCCCCCCTTTTTTATGAATAAATCTGAAATGTACATGTGGATTGTCTTATCTTTTGATGTCATTTAATTGCAGTTAATCGAAGTATTATACAAAGCTTTTGAAAAAAAAATAGAAACTTCTAGAACTACAATCTTTTAAGTTCCTAATTAGTGTCATTTCTTTTAAATAAACAGTATTTCTATACTTGTTAAAGTACATTATTTTTTTAATAATAATATATATATTTTTTAAAAAATATAGTTGTAGTTTTTATACACGGCGTGTAAGGCTCGGTCGTAAATTTTTGCTTTACTTTTTGCGTTAAAAGAACACGTTATATGCCAGATTTTATGGTCAAAATGAGCAGATGTTTTGGAACTAAATTGAAATAGTATAGAAACATTCCCGTATAATTATTTATCATTATTAGATGTTCTTTTCCATATGTTCAAATATGCTTTACTGTTGAAGATATTTATAATTAACGTAAAATCCAACGTATAACGCGCACTTTTAACACCAAAAATAATATCGAAAAGTATGGGTACGTGTTTTACGCTGGTATAAAATTGGTAGTATCGAAAATAAAAAAAGGGATAGGCATAAGAAAATGTTAGACTTTTTCATCTATCGGAATACTGTTTATTTAAAGGAAATGACATACCTCTTGAACTGAAAGAGATGTAATTTTAGAAGCATGTTATTTTTAAAGTTCTGGGATAATATTTGAAAAAATTACTTAAAAAAATAGTAGGATTGCATTTCAGGTTCCTTCATCAAACAGAGCTCTGCGTTTTCCGGTGATTATAATTTTAAAAAAAATACAGTTTGAAAGAATAAGGGCGTGTTATGTATCAGTGCACGTTATATACCGGATTTTTCAGTACAAAATAACATAAAACAATTGAGGAAACATAATAATACACTGTTACTTGGTACAACAAATTGAAATAATAATAATATTTTATCATTGTCAACATTTGGCTTGACATTTCACCCCCCCCCCCTAAAACAGCGTTTCTCAAACTGTGGGGCGTGCCCCCTTCGGAGAAGGGGTGACAACTCTACGAAGGGGTGCGAGCATATTGAAAAGTCGAAAGCAAAAGATTATTTAAAAAAGTTATTGATTTACTGAAAGAAAGCAAACAAAATTTATTCTGACATAATAAAAAAATTAAATACACATTTGAGCTGATATAACAAACTTATAAATGTACTTCGCAATGAATTTAATAATTAATTTAATAATACTAAGTTAAGAACAAGTTTAATAGTTACCAATGACCCAATGTGCTTGTCATATGTAAAATTGTATACAAAAATTAACAGTTATCTTTGTCATTTCTATTGTTTATAGTTAATCCTTTAACTGCTGATTAAAATTACGCAATTCGCTCCCGAATGCCATCGTTTTCCACGTAGGCGCGCGTATGTGATGCATTGAAGAGGAGGGGGGATGAAAAGGAATAAATAAGTAAGTCACTCTCTGAAATAAGTAAATCCTTCGCCAACACTGTCAAGGTCCTTTTATTGTATTTAAAAGCTTTCGGAATAATTGTATGGATAGCAGTGCAAAGAGAAGATCATACTTCGGAAAGACGTATATACACGTCCGGGAGCACTTAAGTGATTAAAGTCGTATTGTGACTTTAGTATTATTGAATTCAATGCATTGTTATTGTATGGATGGGGGGGGGGTGCGATAAAAATTAAGATTGAATATTGGATCGCAAATTTGAAAATTTGAGAAGCACGGCCGTAAAAGTTCTTGTTTGCGTAATGCATTCGACATAAGTTGTATTTTAACAAAAATCAGATAAGGTTATTATTAAATATGACAGAATCATCAGTGTTAAAATAAGGGGAATGTATCCCTTAGATGTGAAAAGTTTAAATGAGATGTATGCAAAGGTTTAATTCATACATGATAAGATATGCATTTATGTTATTAAGGTTTATATAAAGGTCTTAATTTTAATTTAATTTAGAATATAACTGAATAAAATATTTTAAAAAAAACATGAATGTGCTTTAAACGTCAAAAGGAGTTTGGGATATTTGTAAATATTAATCTGATTGTGCTTATTAAAATAATTTTTTAAAAATAATAACCCAGAAATATATATTTTATCAACTGAAAAGATTTATCTCGTTTTAGAATTCATTTCAGATTAATTTCATTTGGAGTTAGTTTAAATTGGTATTGATTTCAGATTCTGAAGCTGTAATATTTGAGAAACATTCGATTAGAATTAAATTAATTGGCTTGGAAAGGAATTTGTGTGGGTGAAAAATATTAATTGCTTTCTGAAAACTATTCTCTTGGAAAAACATTCTAGACACGAGTAATAAATGCTTATTATTATGTAATATTTATTTTTGTTTTCTAAATATACATGAATAAAATAAAAAAGCATATAAAATTTTATTAATTAAAATATTTAATACATCAACTAATCATCTAATTTAATTTTACATAATAGTTAGTTGATAGAACTAATTTCAATATGCGTATATAGTTAACATTCAGGCATATAATCCTAATTTATTTCCTCATCCGTATAGTAATAAATCCAAAACTATACCAAATCCATTAACCATTTTCCTAGCGGCATTGTAAATCATTACTTAATGTATTTGGGATATTAGTTCCTCCACTGAACTATTTATCTTCTGTGTATTTTCTCCTCATTTCATTGCTATAAAGCTTATACTATTTTTAAAATTGAATATTTTAAACGAAACCCAAATTATTTCATTTTTCTCATAACAAAAATGAAATTTGGAAGCAGTAATGGAGCTAATGATTCACCCCTCTTATGTGCTTTGTATTTGCTTCCATATATACTTTAGATATATCTTCAGTTATATATTTTTAAAGTTAATATAATTTCTCAAGTACTTTTTGTTACAGTATATAAGGATATGCAAATAAAAATAAAGCTCGTTTTTAGTTACGTAATTCATAAAAATGGAAATTGTAACGATGGATTTTCTTTATTAAAAAATACAGTGATACATTGTACATTTCAAAAAGTTTTAGTTAAGTTTTCCCATCGTGTCTATTCAATAGATATGTATCATATCAGGAACCGAATGTATTGCTTTGTGTATTCTTAAAAATTCACTCATCTAGCTAGTATGAACAATGATAAATTATCTTCATAAGTTTACCGTCTTGGAAAAATCTTTTCTCAAAGCCTAAATCAAAACTTTTTTTAAAATATTAGTTCCTGTTTATTAGCATTGACCCCTTAAACTGCCGATTAAAAGTTCTTCTATTTGCTCCCCAGTGCCACTGTTTTTCACCTAGATGATCGTATGTGGTGTACTGTTGGGGAAAGAAAAGGTACAAATAAGTAAATTTTTCTCTGAAATAAGTAAATCCTTCGATAACACTGTTAGGGTCATTTTATTGCATTAAAAAGGTTTAGGGATAGTTTTACTAGTAGCAGTGCAAGGAAAAGAATAATATTTCGAAAAAACGTATATATTCGTCCGGGATACTTGACGCATTGGTTGAGCGAGACGAAAATATGAGCCAGTGTCAATGTCAGGGTTAATGTGTTTTAAGGTTTAATTTTTTTACCATTAGAACCTTATCACTTTATTAGTACTACATTGAAAACTAGCAGCAATGTACAGCTCCTAAAATGTGAATATTGTTTACTTGTGGCCACAGTACCCAAGAGTGGCAAATGCTGTTGATTTGTAGGCTCGAATCCTGATGCTACTGATTTCAATTTTGTCGCATTCTGAAGAAATACAAGGGCTACTGATGTTTGCCCTCGTAATTCTGAATCACTGTTAAATAACGAAGATGACATTTGAACTGGGCTCTCTAAATTCCCATACAACGCCAACATGAAAACTTTCAGTCTCAATATGTATAACCACCTCTCTACTTGGTGGGCATGATGCCGCTGAAGATTTACTGTGCAGATGTGCATTAAATACATCGAAAATTAAATTGCTGATGTTGACGTGGTGGGGAAGTTTATATATAGAGGAGAATGCCCTCTCCCACACATATTGTTTATAGTATATTAGTTGACCTTAGTTGGCTTCAAAAAAATTTCAGCATTAAAAACAATTATTCAATGGTGGTTCACTAAAGCTTTAAAATTTTGATATTAGCCCTTATTTTTTAACAGTAGTATTTTTATATTATATCGACTGATTCAGAAAATAACTCTCGGTATTTTTATCCAAAAATAAATGAGTGAAATAAAGCAAGTCTCTTCTGACTTTTTAGTAAATCCAAAAATGTTTACTATTTAGAACTAAAATAATATAGAATAAATATTAAACTCGAACGTAAAGCATAGTTTTCCAGAGAAACATTCACAAGTTCTTTTATACTTAACTTTTTCTACAAATGCAGAACAAGTTCTCCATGTCAAAACATGCTAAGCAATGGATTATTTAAATGTTCGACAACGCCCTGCTAAGTCTTCCCACAACTAAACTCTTCACTTGATCGGAAATCCAGCAAACCTTTTATTCTAGATCGCTCCGTAGAAAGGGGGAAGGGAGAAAAAACCCTAAAAAATCAGAAGGAGCTGATAAAAAAGCATAAAGAAAAAGTAAATTTGGATCAATGTCAAAAAGTTATCACGAAAATAGCTTCCAGTGCATTTGATCGTTCCTGCTTCTTAGCTGATAAGAGCTCTTAAGTGTTCTGGAGGATATGGATCTTAAACTCCCAACTAATCTGGAAGATAGTTTTCTAGAAGCTCAACATTAAACCCAGATTTTAATCCGATGCTCAAGATTGATTTTCAGCTGGGAGAAAGGAGAAGACGCATTTGTGTTCTCAGTGATGGAAAGTAACCCAGAAAAATATAACCTGTTTATTAATAGTTTTCCAATACCTTGATTACAGCCGGAGCGTAAAATTATACAGGAGAAGACGGTGTACGTTTTTAAGCAGTCGGAGCATAAAATTTAAATTCGTGCTTAGTTCTTTTGGATGGCGGTGTTATTAAATCGCTGTTTCGGTATGTTTTTTCAAGTTAAATAATAATTGAATTTACCGAAATGAAATATTGAGGCTTTTTTTTTCTTTCTTTGTGTATGTTTGGAATTCCGGTTTTTGCATTCTTCGTTGTTTTAAACTTTAGTTCTGCGTTCTTTTATTCATTGGAATGAATTCCTTATTTTAAATGTTTTGCGATTATAATTCGTTGCAATGGGTATTTGTTGATGTTTTTTTGATGCTTCGAACTTGAAATCGTCTTCAAGGTTGTTTGATATTTATCTTTGAACAAAGATGAATTTATTAATATGGATTGTGGAATTGCAATATCTTGCAAATTTTGAGAGTTAGTTTTCTTTTATTCATGAGATGAAATTCCTTGTTTTGAATGATGGAACATTTTATTGTTTTTTAAATATTTATCGATGTTTAGATGATTTTTTGAATCGTGCTTCCATTTAGTCTCTTTTGATGTTTATGGCTGAAAGTAATAGAAATTACTGTAGTTTTCCGTTTCGCTGGAGCAAATCTTGCAAATAGGTTTTATTAGTGACAATATACACATCAAAAATGTTAATAACTTTTAGTTCTTTTTGGGTTTTTCCTCTATTTTTGATGTATTACGAAAAAGACGTTACTCAACAGATGTCATGTTTCAAAAATATGATGGTGAAAGATTAATGTGGGAAATATTCCGTTTGACGACATAATCACCTGACCCAGCGAAACAAAGAAGTGCCGAAAGTACTAATGCCTGAAATTCGTAGCATTTAATAAACGTTTTAGAAAAATTCCCAGAATTATTGCTTGAAAGTAAATTTAATTTCATGTATATCAATGTCAATATATTTCTCTCATACTGAACAAATTAATATTGTTTTTATAATGCCTTTTCTCTAGTTGCATCATCATAGTAAATTGTAATGACATGCAATTTTTCTGATAAATCACTCAGGTAGACAGATACGTATTGGAGAAATGGAGAAACGTGCAGTAATTTTTAAGTAACTTTTAATGCGAATTTTTTTAAAAGAGTGCACGTAAAATGTATGAAGATCAAATATAAATTTTCAAGGGATTCTTCTAAATCTAAATATAGTATAGTTTTTACCTCATGTTCACCTCTTGCTAAAACAATGTCTTGATTCAAATTGATTAACTAAATTTTGGTTGTAAGAAATAATAGGAGGTAAATTTAATGAAGTTCAGCCCCCTCAGCTTTTCCACGTATTGTGTGGAAGTAAGAAGAAAAAAAAAGAACAATCTCAGATGTAGTCCTCGTTTAGTCTAAGTTAAAAATGATTTCAATTGTCTTCATACTGCTCTAGTGTAACTAAAACCAAATTAAATGGTTCTTATATATCGTACCACCTACTTATTTCGTCTTTAACAAAGAACTTAGTCAATTGTCATGATATGGAGCCAACATGGAAAAACCGCTTACACACATATTTTTTTTTATTGGAAACAATGATAAAATCCCGTGCACCACAAAGTATCACACAGGGCTTACAGAAGTAAGTATTAATCACATAATACAAAGGAAAAAAGAAAAAAATAAAGAAAAAATAATAAATAAATAAATAACAAAAAATAACCCCTTGAGGTTAGGAAGCATTACAAATACTCATAACAAACTCAATGAACTTTTTAAAAGTACTTCTGGTGGAAAGCAGTTGAGGAAGATTCGGAGGCCAATTTACATTAAGTCCTTGAATGCCAGTCTTAGGATATTCCGTTCTCCTTCAAACTTGGAACACAGAAGGAGCACATGTTCTACATTTTCCTCGCCACCAATATCGCAATCACAGGAAGATGACGGAACTAACTTAAATTTGTTCAAGTAGCTTTTAAAGTTGCCATGGCCAGTTAGAAATTGGGTTATTTTGTTATTAGTATAAAAATGATGGCAGGACAGTCTCTTATTAATGGTTGGAAAAAATTTCTTTGTTACGCTCCCATTATTTGATGTGTGATATTCTTGGTTCCAAGACTTCACCATTCTTCCCTCATAATCTTCTTGTAAATGACTTAGGAATATAACGCAATGTCATTTTGCGTTTGGTTGCAGCTTGGCTAACAATCGGCGCTCATTTCCAAAAATGCGTGTGTCACGAAAATGCAAATCTATTGAGATGTTTTTATCTTTTAGGTTTTTAAGTTGCTTTTGGATCTCGACGATTATGTTGTTAGATGAAGAAATACACTTAAGAAATCCCACTTGTTCAAAAATAAAACCTATTTTTTGCGGGTTATAACGTTTCTGCGCATTTTTAAATACAATAATATGTGGATCAATAAAATGATTGCTCATAATTTGTAAATTGTTCTACATTCTTCGTCTCTTATTTTGTTGTGAAAAATATTTAAAAATTGGGGGTTTTTTTCCGACGTCAAACGAATTTGATTATTTTCAAAAATACGATTAAATTCGTAAGTACGCTAAAGGCAAAGTACAGTGAAAAATAGTGAAATAAGTAAAGCAGCATACATATTCCTATTTATGCGAATTCATGTGGCTGCATCTACATAAAAAGAAGACTTATTAAACTCAATTATACTGTTTTGACCACCTGAATATTGTGTAGTCGTCATTAACTAATTTATTTATTCCAAATGTATTTATTTCATTTTAGTACAGTATTTAGTCTTTTTAAGTGTTCGCCAATGTGTTGACATATACTATAACGGTCAAGCATTAGTATGCCGAGCATTTGAAAGTTTTTTTAAGCATTTTTGGAAACGATGACATTTGGCGGCATTTTTTGATTTTGCAATGTATTTTGGCTTGACGAAATTAGTCGATGGTATGATACGCAAATACCAACTAAAAATATAATTCCTTCTTTAGATAAACTGTACGGTATTAAAAATTAAAAATATTCAGTTCTTTTTTTTAAAAAAAAAATAGTTTTCGTTTTTATATTATTTAAATTTTGATTCTGAACTGAACTCAGTGAAGCAACAGCCTATGAGGGCCAAAGCCTACTGTGCATATCTCAGTTTACATGAACTTAGACGATGAGGTGCATGTGCAGATGTTTTGGTCAAGTGGTCATTCTGACATAAGAACCCAAGTGTTTAGCTCCCAAACAAGCTTAGTACTCATTTATCAATTCACCTAAGAGATGAAAGGCTGAATCGAAATTGCCCAGCCCAGGATTTGAACCCCGGACCTGTGGTGTGGAAGAGTAATACACTACCACTCCCCCTTTGGGCTTCGAAAAACTGTATTCTAGTTTACAATATCCATTATCTAGCTTGCACTAAAATATGTCATCAAGAACAAAAATATAACAGTCTAAATTTCTCAACCTAAAAGATTACAAAAAATTGTTGTGCACAGTAATGCCCACTGAGTGATAACCGTATGTCGAATTCGTGGAAGTTGTGGTTTCATTTTGCATATAAATACATATTAGTTATTTTTCGTTGGGACCATCGAAAAAAGAAAATTAATTTAGTCAAACGAGATTTATAAACGCTTAGATAACTAAAGTACAGGATCGAAAGCTGAAGTTATTTTGATGTAAGTTTCATAAAATCGAACAAGTAATCTGCTGGCTCAAAAAGTTTTTTCCCCTCAAAATTTCTTCGTATTCTATTTCTAATTATTATCTAGCCTTTTATTCTTTGTATAGTTAAAAAATACGCTCTTCGTTGAAATATGTACAGTCTAAAATTTTCAATCGTTTTTCAATTGAAAGAGGCCAACTGTCAAATTACCAAAATATATTCAATCCGATTGAACTGGTTCAAGTTCTTCAATGCCTTGCTCTTACTCATGCTTTTCTATGAGTTAATCAATTGCCGTCTCCTGATTGTGGGGGAATCCAACAGCTCCTGAACGCCAGCCTTTTCCACTCCTAAATTTATTTGCCTTCCTCAAGTTACCAATTTCATCAGGTTCCGGCATTGATTCTGCCTGAGTTTCTGTGAGGGGGTAAAAGACGAATGGACAAGATTTGAAAATCGAGTAACTCCAAACTCACGTAACTAGGGATTGCGTAAATCGAGGTGTTACTGTATAAATTTACAAAATTTGGTGCCCACTCAATTTTCATCCCTTTCATTTGACCATAGACAAAGACCCTAATGTTAATTCTGGAAAGTGCTATATGTAGTTATCAGTTCTTATTCCCATCTTCTGATATATGTCACAACGTCTGTCCCGGAAGGAGATGGTAAGATGTGTGTGTGTTTCTGTTTCTTCAAGCATGCATTGTTAAAATAAAATTAAAACGCATTAGTTAAAAATGAAACTTTATTAATATTAAATATTCATAAGCGAATATTCGATTGTTAATGAATGACGTTAATTTTAGACGATTGGAATCGAATACATTCAAAATTTACTCGTGAAAGAGAAGAAAAAAAACTTGTGACGTCATTTAATTTCATGTAAAAAATAAACTTGTTTAAAATTTTATTTACAAAGTTAAAAGTAGTTTCTTTTGTGCAAATTATAATCGTTATAAATACTGTTAGATTGTAACGATGACAACTAATGTATAAGTTTAAAGAATTTAAAGTTGTTCGATAAAAATTCCACTAAAATTCCATAATCTAATTTGTTAATTTTAATATTCGAATAAAATTTAAATTCACAAAAACAAATTGTCAAATTTGAAATATTAGTTTTTTATTATTGATTTGCTTTTATTTGGAATATTTACAGTTTAATAATGCATGAAAAAAGAAAAGAAAACAAGTAATCTTTAACTTTTG
This sequence comes from Trichonephila clavata, assembly GCA_019973975.1. Taxonomy (NCBI): domain Eukaryota; kingdom Metazoa; phylum Arthropoda; class Arachnida; order Araneae; family Nephilidae; genus Trichonephila; species Trichonephila clavata. Next base: position 67,645 of record BMAO01004199.1, read on the forward strand.
AACGATGTAAATTAAAAAATTAAATTTGCTTTACTTAAGAAATGGAGAAATAAAACGTTGTACTTCAAATTTTCATTAAAAGGGAAAAGCAAAGTTAAATAATATTTCAAAATTAAAATATAGCTTTGTTCTGCAGTCGTTCAAAACGACAATTATTTAATTAAATAGTAAATTATTTTAATTTTTTCTCTGAAAAACCACTATAACCTGATTGTACAAAATTCTAATTATCACGTTGGTAATAAGAGCATTAACATTGTTAATTAGTATATTTTACTTGTTTCAAAATATCGCAGCAAAAAAAAAAGACTTTTCTTAAGCAAAAATAATTTTAGTCGAACTCCTTTATGTAAATTCAGCGATGTTTATCGGACAAAAGTCATTACAAAAAGTATTTTACGTCAATGTTATGTTATGCATTATTTTATGAAAAGTTTTAATGAGCAGCTCAAAATATGCGACAAAACTATTTCGTTTCTAAGAACTAATTAAAATTGATTTTCAAGATGAATGTTTTTAGAAAAATATTTGCATAGAACTGATCATTAAAAGTACGCATAAACAAATATATATGTTTAGTAAACAGTATACACACTCATACACACACATACACACACACACATATATATATATCAGTTTACTATCAGTTTAGTGTAAGAAATAAATAATAACAATAGCATTTTAATTAGTTGTACAGTTAATCCATAGATCTCATGCTAAGAAAATTAATAATAATATGTTTGATTTAAAATTAATTGTATATATCTGGGTAGTGTACTTTTATTTTCTTTTAATTTTAAAACAATATTTAGAGTTTTTAAATGTATATATATAGACTTATTGTTATTTTATCATAACTTACTAAACTTATGCGTTACTGATATTCTCCTTTCTGTCGCCCGGGGAAAATGGTTATTGCTGTACTCACGTTGTAAGTCTTTTCATCTAATATTTTAGTCATTATTATAAGATATTAATAGGTTTATATTAAGAGACTATATTAATATATTATCGTTTTACAATAATAGATTATGGATCTATTTGTAATAATAGTCAAACTTCCCTCGACATTTCTTACTTTCCCTATGGTCCAGAGTATTGGCAAATACAGGTGAAGGTTGGCTAGCCGCAAAACTTTGTTTAAACCGGCAATCCTGGTTCCTGAGGCCAGGAGTTTGCAATAGTACTACTGTGGCTAAAACTTTATACTATCGTGACTATAGTTATCTTAGGGTTTTACCTATTTTTATTTCTAGTAATATAATAAAGGACAGACATTTTAGTAAAATGCAAAAGAACCTTTGGAATGCACGGCGAATCACGTATAGCTATGGTATAACCCTATATACAAAGTATGTATGTTCTGCGTCATGGATGGACAAAAGATGTTTACGTGAGTATAGTGCTGAAAAATTTGATATTAATGGTATACATTTTAGAAAAGATGACTACCTCTTGTACAATTATTAACAATTAACCATCAGCATCAGGTCCTCTAATAGGGTCGTGAATGCATCGGTTGGACCCTAGATGAGTAGAAATATGTTGCTTGGTCAAATAAATCACGATTTTAGTTGGTAAAAGCTGATGACAAGCTTTGGGTGTAGTGTAGATTCATGGAGATATGGTCCGATGCTCCGATTAAGTTGTTGTTGATTTCATAATGGTGTGAGCTGTTTCTACATGCATGCAAGAGATTCGTGGGCAAACTGAATCCATCATTGCCTGAAAATGGTTATATTTAGTGACTTAGAGACCATTTTCAGCCATTCATGGATTACGTTCATAAATTACTTTACATAACACCAGCTCTCTGACTCGTCCATTCCCCCCCCCCTCCATTTTTTTTAGCTTTTATATTTAGATATTATTTCTCTAATATTCAAAGAACCAGAAAATATTTGTCTGTAGTACCTCATTAAAAAACATACTTTCAATTCTCCACATAAAAAAAATAGTTAAAACCGTTTTCAATGTACTTATATTTTATCTTTTTTATACTTTCACATGACCATGGAAGCTCAATGATCCACATCATCACTAACCGTAATGATCACACCCTAGTGGCCGGCATCAAATAAGTTTAAACCTTCCTCTGCTACTGAAGTCCCATCGTGTAGAGCAGCTGTTTTTAAACTGTGGCCCGAGGACCTCTGGGAATCTACATGGCTTTTCTCGGGGGTCCGTGGAGTCTCACGTGAAACGATGAGATTTCCTTTTTGTACAGAGTCTGAAAGGAATCGTCGAAAATTTGAAATATGCGTCATACTAGAGATAGATTTGTAAATAGTCTCCAATGAAGAAACACTACTGGAACTTGTATTTTGATCGAAAATGTTATTAAGTAAGAGAGGGATGCTCAAAATCTTGGGGGTCTGCGAGGTCCCCTTGATACATAAAGGGGTGCCCTACGATCAAAAATTTAAGGTCCACTGGTGTAGAGGGTTGCACGTTAAATTTGTTGATTATCTAAGTTCACCCGTTGGCTTGGTGAGGAAGCTTGAAAAAAAGTGTGTCAGCTCAGGGTTCATCCCTATCCCTTGACTGTGGTTCCAGATTACGAGGGTCGTCCACATAATGCAGTGCTTCTCCAACTTTCACTATTTGAGACCCAATATCCAATCAAAATTTTCATTGCGACTCCCTCCACACAATAACAATGCATTGAATTCAATAATACTATACTTTCACACTAAAGCTACATCACGGCATTGACCTCTTAAGTACCACCGACGTAGATAAAACTCTCACTCAACCAAAGCGATAATTGCCCCGGACGTATAGATACGTCTTTCCGAAATACGATCTTTTCTGCTCACTATTATGCATAAAATTATTCCGAAGGCTTTGGAATGCAATAAAAGGACTATGACAGTGTTTGCGAAGAATTTAATTGTTTCAAATGATTTCCTTTTTTTTTATTCCTCTTCACCCCGCTCCTAATACATCACAAACGCGAGCCTACGTAGAAAACGAGGGCATTAAGGAGCGAATCGAATAACTTTTAATCGGCAGTTAAGGGATTAATTGTAAACCGTACAAATTACCAAGATAAATACTAATTTTTGGATAAAGTTTTTCATATTATAAGCCCATGGGGTCAATGATAGCTATTAATCTTTTTCGTAATTTAGTATTGTTAAATTAAGTATAAAACACATTGTGTAGTACTCATATATTTTATAAGAGTATTAATGAGTGTAAATGTGTATTTTTTTATTATGTTAGAATGTATTTTGTTTGCTTACTTTCCATAAATTAATAATTTCGTAAGTAATCTTTTATTTCAATTTTTAGTTATGCTCGCGCCCACCTCGTAAAGTTGTCGTGCCCTCCTATGGGGGCGCACCCCACAGTTTCAGAAACACTGATTTAATGATTTCACTAATAAAAGTCTTGAGTGCTGAGGGATGAAAAATATTTATTGATATTTTTAAATTACATTTTGATTGCTTGACTCAATCCGAAATTCTGAGGTAGCTGTAAAAATAAACCTTAAGTTAGCAGATCAGTGTTTTTTGTCATTATTTTTTCACTCATTATAACACATATTAAAAGAATAACATTCTTATACATGATTGAACTCAAAATCTCAGTCATGCACAATGTTTGATAACCCAGTTTAATCCATTTAATGTGTCATCTTGCGCATCTTAACATAGACTCCGTGACACCAACTGCGTCGTTTACTTTATTATCGAGCAGACATCCAAACACGCAGTTATTAACTGTCATTCAACGACAGTTTTCTCGCGTGACAACTTCCATTTTCTACTAAGGAATGTTATTCCATCTATCTGTGAATATTTGGGGAAGGTGCAATAATGTGGAAAAATGATTACTCCGCGTTTGTCATCTGCCTCGCCAGTGAGTGAGACTTAGTATGGGAATTTCTCAGTTTGTTTATCTCATGCTACGATGGCAAGAAGGAATTGTGTGAGATACGATATATACTCGGTTAATTAATATGGATAATAAAAAAGTAGGTATTCCACTGAGATGCAATGCTGAGTTTTAATGCAATCTTTATTGCATATGTAAGTTGCATTGATTGATAACTCAAAAATATTACTTATTGACCTTAGGAGACACAATGCAATTCATTTGAAAAAAATCACTCAAAAATTCAAATAAAATTTCTTTAGCCTAAATTATTTTTCAATTCCTGCTATTGGCTCACACTCTCCCTATTGTATATATATATATATATATATATATATATATATATATATATATATATATATATATATATATATATGTGTGTGTGTGTGTGTGTGCACAGGGTAAAAACATTAAAAATAATATGTTTTATATAAATTTAATTGTATATGTCTGGGTTGTACTTTTATTTTCTATAAATTTTAAAACATCATTTAGAGTTTTTAAATGTATATATATATAGACTTAATGTTATTTTATCAAAATTAACTAATTTTGTACGTTATTGTTGTACTCCTATCTGTTGCCCTGGATAAATGGTTATTGCTAAATTCACGTGGTAAGTTTTTCATCTAATTATTTTCGCATTGTTTTAAAATACACTAGTAATTATTATAGGCTATAATTTTATCGTTTGATATTAATATATTGTGGTTTTATTTTAATAGCTAAAAATTATCTTGGCACACATTTCTTAAATTCCCTAAGAGTATTGGCAAATGCAGGTAAAGGTTGGCTGGCCTCAAAAATTTGTTGAAACTTGCAATCCTGGTTCTTAAGAACAGGAGTTTGCTACAGTACTACTGTGGCTAATACTATATTGACTAGTTATCTTAGGTGTATAACTATTTTGTGTATATTTATGAATTATATATATAAATATATATCTTGTTCAAATTTTCAATCATCAATAAAATACTTTATATTCATCCATTCAAATCCAAATACATTTTTTTAAAACTTGTATATCTTCGGTTATCAGAAAGCCGATGAACTCACCAAAGAATCCGGATCTCGCTCTTAATCATCTAACCGCATGACCCTCATTGGCGTTTATGCAGTTGCTAGCCGAAGGCTATTCAACAATAATTTTAAACATTCCATCCTGTCTCTAAATAGCAGCCACACAATAGCATCAATTATAAGTAGACTTAGAACTGAGTACGTAAAAGGAATGAAAATATCAAGTGACGGACAAAGAAGTTACAAAAATAATTGCCCAAACTGCCCTAATGTTCAGCTGTCTCACAACATATCTCAGCTGCCTAGCAGTTCAAACCAGGCTTTTCAAGATCAGCCCAGAAAACGCAGAAGATTATCTTATCTGACAAATCTGTTGAGATTGCCGAGCTGTCGATGACAGCTTCGGAGCGATCTAAAGCTTCTTTTTTTATTAATCTGCACATCATAAACATACCACCACCAACAACAAAATTTGTAGTTAATGACACTTGGTACTAATTCACAGTTTTTTTTCAAATATTAGTGCATTAATTACATTAAAAATGAATAAATAGTAACAAACTAAAAAAATAGTCCAACAGCATATATAGAAAGGAAATTTGTTCGCTGTGTTCCTGTAGTGCCATGGATAGCACGGTAGTCTTCAAATCAAAAGGTCGTGGGTTCGAATTCCACCTTGAATGGCCTAATTTCTGAGAATGTGATTTCTTTTTTACTGTACTATTTTATTAGAATGATTAAATTTAATAAATGAATAAATAGTAACAAACGAATTTAAAATAGTCTAACACTATATAAAGAAAGGAAAATGCAGAACATTTCAAAGAAAATAGCTTTCTATTTTATCACTTAATATTGCGATTCTATCATATTGTATATACACATTTATATTAATTTTGCAACAATTTTATACAATTAACTAAAATAAAATGCTTCTTTATTGACAGAGGTAGGGATTGACTTAATTTTTATCTTACATTCCTTGCTTTTTGAAAAATTCTCTATAATCTGACAAAATTTGGAAGCTCTAAGGTACTCGTTAGAAAATCCGAGCTATAACTTTTAGGTTCGTTTTTATTCACATCCCAAAGGCAAATCAAATTTTTAAGATATATATCAGAAAGAAAATACACTCATTTATTTTCATTTAAACCACTGAGGCATTTTTTATATTGTGCTGAATGCTTTGATTTTTTTAAATAATTCTTATAGTACAAATAACAAAAAGTGGTGTGTAGCAATACTTATTTTTTAAAAATAGTTGATTTTAGATTTTATACATTTTTCAAGGAATTTTTGTAACAAGCAATCAGAAAAAAAAATTATTTTACGTATATCAATAATACTAGGAGGAAATTATATCAATTTTTCTTATACACAGCTTGCGTTTTTGTTAATCAAATTTCATGTACGTCAACAATTGTTCGAGAAGTAGCATTTTAAAACCTTTTCATAAATTTTAAGATTTTAAAGCAGTGATTCCCAAAGTGGTCTATATGGACCCCCAGGGGTCTATGACGATCTGCAAGGGGTCCATGGCAGTGAAAATATAATTTGGGGGTCCATGAGGTGTAAATGGGGGTCTACGATAGCTTAAACCAGATTGTGACTTTGATTTTAATAGAAAATCCAATAAAGTGTAAACCATACTTACCTATTTAACAGCTTTATTTACTAAATTTACTGGGGTTAATTTGTAATTGCAAAGCGATAGTATACATTTAATTGAAAAAGGTCCATCATTTCAGTGTTTCTTGCCAGAATCAAGCTAAAGGAGTACCAAAACTGGACGTTCCTGAATTTTCTCAATTTATCACAATCTGCCAGAGTAATGACGTTTTAACCTATGTTCAACATTTAAACTCCCTTTACTCAGGTTTTGAAACCAGGTTTTAGAATGCTTTACCATGGTAATGTCACAGTAAGTAATGAATTCATGTTGTGACACATTAAAAAAAAAGCAAAAATTTAAAAAAAATGTCTGATTACAAAAATAACTTATTTTAATAGCCCTAATGAACATCTTAAAGTAAAATTTAGAAACGAATGTCAGCAATTTTGGCTTTAAAAGGACATACCTGTTATTTTTTCGAATTATGGAACATCTTAAGAAAGTATTTAATTGCTTTTCCTAGAGAAGAGGAGTTTCAGCTTGTTTGCTAATCTCCAAAATAAAAACAGAAAGATAAAAAAAAAGATTTAATCCTACTAACCGAAGAGATTGAGGGTTAAACCTGAAAAGATTGATGCCAAGTGTTAAAAATGTTTTATTCAAGCACCAGATTCATCCCACCCATTGAAAACATTTGTTTGTTGCTCTGTTATTTTATGTAACAATTATTTTATATATTAAATTAAAATTTAATTAACTAATTCAAGTGTGTTTCTTAAGTTTTTAATGCACTACTCAACTCCAATTAGAAACATAAAATTTTTAAGTAAGTAGTGCTATACCAGCTGTCAAAAAAAATTTAAGTAGGTAAATTTGCAAAAATGTAATATTAGGTAAATACACAAGACCTACACAAAGCCGAAAAACATGGTAAGGGGTCTATGAGACAAAAACGTTTGGGAACCTGTGCTTTAAAGAATTAAATGGTTATTATTTTGTAGTATTTTCAGCACAAGAAATACATTTTACATAATCCAAATACATTGAATTAAAACAAAACAATTGTAAAAAAAAAGAAATCAAATATTTTTTATTAAAACGTACTATGTCCCTTTAATCCCTTATTTGTGGAATAGATTTGAGAAAAAAATTGCTGGAAAATGAATTATTCTATTTAGTTTTGTGTACTCTAATAATAATAAATATGGTAGAAAAAATCCTTATTAAAAGAAACAAAATTTCAAAGAGCTGGATAATAACTGTGCCCAATATTTCAACGCATATTTTAAAAAACAATCATTGATACCCATTTTTTATTCAAGTGAACCTAATAAATTAAATGGAGTGGTAATTTTGACCTGAAATATAATAATTGAATGGGTTAAATTTGGAGATTTTTCTTTGGATTTGGCGATTTTTATACAGATATTATGGTGAGATAACAAATTCATTCTAACTTCCGGCCACCTATCACTAAGTGAAGTAGCTTGGCGATCGATTTTGGTCACCAAAAGTAATTGAGATCGCCAAAGGGCCCCACCCCTATACTACACTTTAACCAAAAGAATGAATGGGTGTTTAATGACGTCATTCTCTAAAGCAACTCAAGGAAATTTTTTGATTCAGATTTTTAGAACTTGAGCAACTTATAATACTGAAACATCATTTTTATCCTACTATTAATAAACCCATTAGAAATAAGCAAATTATGTTACAGTAATTTTTGAAAATCTTGGTTAACTTGTTAATCTTATATTTCTGTGTATTAACAGATTCATTAATTGAATTTTATATCATTATTGTTATATTTGCATTAAAATATTCTTCCAACACATTTTAAACGAAATTAATATTTGTTAAAATATAAGTCGTTTTAATAAACGTGTCATAGTTTCATAATAATATTTTATTCTAAAATACTTTTGTAAACAACACAATTTAGCAATCAATCTAAAAGAAAGCCTATTTCAGTTCATTTTAGTGAAACTTTTAGCATTCAAAACCAGCATATAAGAAAATATAACAGAAAAAAACATAGGAGTAAACATTGATGTTTAGGAGCCATGATTGTGGAAAATACCAGAAGTAAATTTTAGAACGAAGGTATGAAGCGTGAGTTGAATATTTGAATTCAAACTATATAAGAAACTCAGGGATTGAATTTTTCTTCGTGTCGAAAGATTTCTTTCTAGGCATTCTTTTTTATCAACAAATTTTATTTTTTTTCCCTTACAATTTTCCTTTTTAGGAAACGACGAACTCTGTTGCAATAGCCAGAGATTTACTAAAGCTGACATTTTCTAGTTTTTTTAAAAGATTTTTTATACATTTCATAGCCTAAAAAGGTTTCAATTCTAATATTATATTTCCTTTCGACATCAGCTTTTCTATTTATACATTTTCTGTTTGTGACGATTTCGAATTGTGCTACAGGAACGGAATCAGCTCTATTCGAATGTTTTTAAATTCGGAAATAAGCAATATTTAAAATAAAGTTAAATATTATAAATAAATAAATAAAATAGAATAAAATAATATCGTTTCTTCTATTAGATTTGTCCAATGGTTTTATGATTAACTAACAAAATAATATTACCTTGTAGTTTTATTTACATTTTTAATTCGGAAAAACCACTTTTTTTTATAAACATGGTAAACATAAGTTTATCGAGTATAAACTTTAGCTTACAGGGCTAAGATGACGTAGATTTACAATACTACTTTAAATAAACCGTAAAAATTATCAAGATGTGTATTATATTTTGTATATGACAAGCCTATGGGGTTACTAGTAAATATTAAACATGTTCTTAACTTAGTATTGAAGAATAATTATCCCATATTTCAGTGGCGTAACAGAGAATACAACTCTTCCCAGCAAAGTCAGGTTTTGTGTCCCAAGCTGGAGCTTACAAAGGGTACGTACTTGGCTTCTAAAAGACTTTGGACCCCTAGAGTCATGAGCCTCCCCCGCAATGTGGGTGTTGCGGGGGTATACATTACGCAACTGCTATATTTTGGGCAGTACTGATATATTTATAAATATATTATAGTATTGTAAATGTGTATTTATTATTCCTATCAGTAGATTCATAAATTTATTAATAACCTTTTATTTTTGACTTTTCCATATGCTCGCCCTCCCGGTAGGATTATTACGTCCCCCTATGGTGGCGCACCCCACAGTTTGAGAAATGCTGCCAAAGAGGTTGATACCAATTGCTGCAATGTAGTTTTCACACCCGGTTTCCTCCCCAAGAGAAAGCACCTGCGCTATGACTATGCGAAATTGTTCTAAGAGAGTGCCCCCAAGTCCAACAGTCACTCTAGGGATCTCCAACATTCCACATAATCATATGGCATGGACGCGTGATCTTGATTCTTTGTATCTTGAAATTCCACCGACTTGCGCGTAAGGATTGAACCCGCAAATTTGAGCGTACAAGGCCAGTGCTTAATTAACTACGTCACCCACCAGCATATTCAGTTATAATGAATTCGAAACAGTTGATTTGACGCATGTATAGAAGAGTGGATCAAAGCTATTTTTTTCAGAATTGCAAAATTTATTTATGAGGAAAAGGTTTTCTCAGGTATATCGATGATAGGAAAAATAAAATAAAAATTTAATTTTTGTTAAGTGGATTCCCCCATGTGACGGCCTGTTTTTTAGGCCTTTTCAGAGAATTTTTTTGACCACCAGTAAAAGATAGAACTTTAAGTTTTTTAATCATTTATTTATATGTATTTTAAGAGTATGTATATAAATGTTTACCTAAAAATAGCCAATTGAACGTGAGTTATAGCGCTCTGAACACAACCGCTTCAAAAAAATGGACGCTCACTTCCTTCAAGATTCCGGATGATTAGCTTATCTGAAATAAAAAAAAAAAGATAAACGGCGTTTTATTCTATAAACTTAAATGCCCCGAATAGACTTAATTCAAATAAAGTATCAAAAAATGGATTTTTGTAGACCTTTGAAGAAAAAGTTTTGAATTTCTTGGGGGTTATGTTTTTTGTTATAAAAAAATATAAATATTTTGAATTTTGGAATGATCGTAGTCCATTTGGTGCGTATACATGTGCGGGGTCTACCCTATGAATTTGGTCAAACCGTTCTTGAGATATGATGGAGGAAAGTTTAAAAAACACAGTTTTGAGAAAAACGCGTTTAAAGTTTCAAGTCCGATTAAAACAATGAAAAAACTTACCCTCAATTGGCGAAGACAAAAACAAGTTCGACAAAATATTCAGTAACAATAGATATCTCGTTTTAAACCTCTACAAACTTATATGAACGTATATTTGCATAGAAGGGTCAATGGTATCAAGCCGTCTGTACACAAAAGGTTCAGCCTTCGATTGCAACTCAGCGTTCCAAACAGCTGCTCTTTTAAAACTTGCTTCATTATAACGACTTCGAATTTTAAAGAATAACGTTACCTTCATATTCTAATCATGTTAAGAAAGCAATTTATAGAAACAAAAAATTTCTTTTATTTTTTGAACCCATTACATGGGTGAACCTCCTTAAGTATTGCCATATGGGGGATCAAGTTTAGGTATTTGAGCTTTTGTAGTAAGAAATCAAAGTAATTATTATGAAAAAATGGGTACTTTGGAACTTTTCAACTGTTATTACGACGAGCGGATACCTAATAAATTAGAAGATAAAAACATAAAGTATGTTTGATTATTTCTTCAGACTAAATTTTAAGCAAAACTTACAGTCGAAATAACGTTGCACGATAGAGTGGAAGGCAGAAGAACAATTCGATCAGACTAATTTGACGGTGCTGGGAAGAGAGTTGGGGTTATGAAATGTTGCTATGTAGAATGGAATATTCACTTACTCAGAACTTATTTATCAACAGTCATCATTCTGTGGTTTTGGTATTGTAAAAAATAATTTTATATTTGGTATAAAATCATCTCACCCAAATTAAGTTAGGAACCTCAAAATTCTATTCGTTTTTTAAGCAAATGGAAAGAAAAGTGATATATTAAGAATCTATTTTATTTTTTATTTGCTCTTCAAATATATACTCTAATTTACTTGACATGTCTTTCTAAAAGTTATTAAAATAACATTAATTTTATTTGTATAAAAAGTTCTTTAGAAACACTGCACAGTTTCGGAAACATTTTAGAACTCTATCATAATTTTAAAATTTAAAATGTCAAGTGTTAAACCTGGCAAAAAACATTGGCGATACAGCCAAGTAGGCATCATTTTTGGCGAGAATGTTGACGTTATTTTTGGTAACTTGACGACCAAATGAATGCTTCTGGAAATTACTGAACAAATCTATAGCAGCATGATCTAGGACATAAGCGGGGTTTTAAAGAACGTGCTTGAAGGTAGGGAAGGACCCCCAAAGGCAACTCGTTCTTGACATTCTTCTTCAGTTAGGTTCAACTTTTTATGACCCATTTGTACTAACTATACTTATGCTTAAATAAAATTATTACACTAGTACAAAACTCTTTTACAGATAGAGATAATCCAATATTGAGATATCCTATATAATATTTCTATATAGAGAGAGATCATCCAATATTGAGATATCCAAAATTTCTATAAAGAGAGAGATCATCCAATATTGCAAAGAAATAATAAACATATAATTTTTGATTATTATGTTAATTGAAAATAATTTAAATTCAGTTTTTTTATGAATAAACATAATCATTTTATATTACTCTGTTCTATTAACTCTGAAAAATAAGTGTCTGTATTTATATAAAAGGGAAATTTAATACATACATTAATAAAATAACTACATCAACCTCTGCCATTTTAAATAATTTAAAAACGCCTACACTGTTGTTTGTAATACAAATTAGGAAAAGCGCATACTTCACAATTGACTTTTATCTTACTATTCCTTTTTTTCTGTTCCTGAAGGAAGAATTTCCTAAATTATTGGTTTAAGTTTACGTAAATGCTGCCAAAGGTTTTTATTTGTTGTCTTGTTTGGAATATTTTAATAAATTTCAGTTTTAATTTTTAATGGTGATAGAACTCATCTCTTCAATTTCAACTTTATTAATTATATTTTTATAACCGAAGGGATGTCAGAGATCATAAATATTATAACTTCATACTTCACTGTATCTTCAATATTTAATTATATACAGATCAAATTGTTACTCAAAAAAAGATTTTAATTAATTTTTAAAATGATGCAGCATTAAACTTTTGCATTTTTTGCTCCTTTTCAGATTTAATAATACGCTCCTCATTATTAACATTTAACTTATTTTTCCCTAGCAATATGTTTCTCAGACACTGCAATCATGATGAATGCATGAGTTCACAGAGCATGAGGAATAATTAAACAGTACGAAGAAATGTAATCATGTTTCTTCATCTGCAAAATTGTTCATTCGAATATAAAAGAAATATGGAAAGAATATCTCACAGTTTCTGAGGTATAAAACCTTCCTATTAAAAAAATACCACACATTTACATGGTGTAAGTAATAGCCACCCATAACAGAACACTAAGCTGAAAACGTATTTCTGGCATGTAAGTGAAAATTCTAATTTTTTTTACCTCTTTCTTTTTTAGCTTGAGTTTTATTAAATTCGCCTTTTTCTTATAAGAAATTATGGAAAAGAAAATTCCCAAAAAATATTTCATTTGTCTTCAGTGAAAAAAAAAGGAAATGAAAGGAAGGAAATAGAAAAAAAAGGCGCTGATTATGCCTTTTTGGAGTTCTCGATAATTAAACAATTGGAAGGCGGTTTTGCTAAAATGAAATAATTGTTCCTATCTGTGAATCGGAAAGAAAAGTTGAGTAAAAAAAATGATTTTTTTGACAATTGAGCCTTAATGAACGTAACCTCTGTATGCAGATTTAAACATCTCGAAAATTCTTTTTTGTAAATATTTCGAGCAAGCAAAGCAAAATATTAAAAGAAGTCGTAAGAATTTAGGGAATTATTTTTTGGTGTATATAGATTTAAAAATTGTGCTTTAAGAATTATGTAATGTTAATTTAATATGTATTAAAATAATTTCGGTTATTGTATGTGACATTCTTATATTTTTTTATTAGTGACCCAAATTATTCATTTTATTTGATGAACGACAAATGGGCAAAAATAGTTTAAATTATTTAATAGTTAAAGGTGCCCAGTATGATTCAAATGACAAAACTCGGGCAAAAAATTAAATTAATTTTTTAAATATTTTTTTAATTCTTTTGCATTTTTTTCTAGTATTACTAAACATTTTTGAAAGATCTAACTTAAAAAACACAAAGTAATGATATTTTTTTATGTTCTTTTTCATTTACATCCCAATAGAAAATAAAATCTTTATACTGATTTATCTCAGAAAATAAAAGCAACTAGTCTATCTTTATTTGAAATACTCAGGCTTTTTTTTCTATATTGTCAAATGCTTTGATATATTTTCTATCTATAGCTATTAACACATATAACAAAAGTTACCCTGTATTTTTGAACCAAATCAATGCGTGTTTTTAAAAATAGTTCAATATAGTATACATACATTTTTTAAGGAATTTGCATTAAACATTCATAAAAATGTATTTTACGAATTTCTCAATCATCTTAGTAAATCCATACTAACTTTTGTTACACATACTTTGAAGTGCATGTAAATCAAATTTTATGTGGGTACGTCAATTATAGGATAAGGAGCTGCATTTCAAAATCCCATCATAGATTTTTAAATTTTTCTCTAAAAAAATTAAACGCATTTTGAGGTATATATTTTGAGAACAAAAACTATTTTATGTAATACATATACATAAGCGGCAACTCAAGAACTTTAGAAAACCATGACGTGAAGGAGAGTTTTTTTGTAAACACAAAAGCATTTCGGTTTCCAAAAAATTAAACACTTCATCAAAAAGTTAAAGAAATGGTTTTGCTTAGAAAGTATATAAGCTTTTCAAATGTTATATATCATTACCTTACAGTTCTTGGAACAAAGAATAATGTAGAGGTTGAATTGTTGAAACCCCTATACGAAAAAGAAACGGTGTATGTTTGAAAAAGTGGAGGAAGCATTTCCTCAGTTTTCAATGTCTACAAGATGCATAATTGGAACCTAACAGTCGAAACTTTGGATTAGGTTAATTCTGATAGTAAGTTCAAGTTTTTCAATAAATTAGCAAGCTGTTGTAATCTTTCCTGAAGCTTTGAGAATGTATTGTTTACATGTCATAGGGATATGGCTTAGTAAATTATGCCTGAAGTAACTCACTTCAATTCATAAGAGCATTGCACATATGAAAATTCAGGTTTTCTTCGTAAAAAAAAGAAAATGCGCAGTATATATGTTGAACATGCGTAAAAAAAAATTAAAAATGCAGTTTAAAAATATGGGTGCTCATACTAGGATGGGTTTTACGGTACTTAACTTAAGAATTCATTACAAATATTAAAGAGATTTGGCTCAAGTGTAGTATAGGGGGAAGGGGTCGATTTGGCGATTTTTATATAGATATTATGGTGAGATTATAAATTCATTCTGACTTCCGGGCACCTATTGCTAAGTGAAGTAGTTTGGCGATCGATTTTGGTCGCCAAAAAAAATTAACATCGCCAAGGGCCCCTCCCATACTACACTTTAACCAGAGATTTATACATACAGTGAAAATCAAACTTGAAATTGAGAGGACTGAAATATTTTTTCATGTAAAGGATATTGCACACACACAAAAAGTATTTAACAAAATTAATGTTATTCGAATACATTTAGTTTATATAGATATGTATGCGTGCATGCATTTAGTAAAAGCCAGTAAAACAAGAACATTTACAAGAGATTAATGAAATTTAATACAAAATTTTCAGGTTTCTTAAGAAACAAAACCTTTATAGAGTTTGGGGGAAATATTTTTTTTTTTTTGCATTGCCTATTTTACCATCAAACTTTCAACAAATTGTTCAATAGCGTCCATTTTCTTATTTATTTCATCATTGGAATGTGGGTCTAAAGCTGCATTATTCGTTTTATTTTCGCAGTCGGAAATAGCCGCAATATTTTGTGAGCTTTGAAGAAACTCTAAAATGTTTTTG
Source organism: Trichonephila clavata (assembly GCA_019973975.1). NCBI lineage: Eukaryota > Metazoa > Arthropoda > Arachnida > Araneae > Nephilidae > Trichonephila > Trichonephila clavata. The sequence continues at coordinate 83,223 of BMAO01004199.1, forward strand.
TCTGCAATAATTGGGGCTGCACACACATTATCATCATCTAATGTATTAATTTATTTTGATGATATAGAGAAACAGTCCAATCCGGCTAGTGTTTTCCATATTTTGTTCATTCTCAGTAAATTGATCTTTTCGTGTTAAAGGATTTTTGTTTCGTATTAAGAGAAAAAAATGCATGAAAATACATAGTAGTTTGTCCGGCTATTTCAATATTTCGTGTTAACCGATACTTTGTCTTGAGCGTTTTCGCGTTTGACATATTTTGCCGTATGTAAATTAAATATTTTTCATTTACAAAGCCGAATTAAAATATAATTTATTTTGTATTTTTATAGAAAGACTTTTCCTTACTTCTATTTAAATTACTTCTATTTAATCAAAATCGTTACTTATATATAAAATCAAAGATTTTGCAAAGCATAAACTGAGCAGATTCTGAGGAGAAAAACCACTTAAACTTTAAATATACCGTTAAAAATTTTCTAAGTCCTTTGAGATTCCCATAATGCTTCTATAAGTATACCTTGTAGAAAATATGACAGTAAACTCTTTAACTCCCACTGGAATCTTTATATTATTAGTAAACAGTACTGAACAACTATAGTACTTCTGTAAATAATTCTGAAAAGTAACATGCAGTCTCAAAGGGAAACTGTTGCAGTATTCATGAGTATGTTATTGAAACTTATATTCTCTGTAGACAAGAACTTTTATTTTTACTTTCTTTCTGAAAATTCAACGAAGCGTGAGGTATATTATAGGAGCTTCAAGTTCCATCTAGAGAAATTTCGAATTCCTGTGTAGTTGCTTTTTTTGTCCTTCTTTAGAATGGAAGTTTCTTTTATGCTGAATATATATCTGAGTCTGAAACTGAAACTTGGTTATTTTAGAACAACATTCTACGTTGTTTTCATTTTTGCCGTCCTTCTTGTAGATGTTAATATTCTAAAGTTTTGAATATAGACGATGGATTTATGAGATAAAAGCATCTAGTTTGGAAGAATATTCACTAATGCATTACTGAAGTTTATATCTAGTACTTGAGGTATCCGACTACGTTTGGAACCGCGATTTTTGAAAAGCGTAGAAGCGAATATTTTTTTTTAATATTTAGTGTCACTTAGATTAGAATGTGTGGGTGGGTGTGCACGAATAAAATTGTCTTGAGAATGTTATTAAAATAAAAAATTATTTAAAAGTGACATTTTGGCAACAAATGTATGTTGAATTGTCTATCGTCAAAACTTTTTCCTTTTATGAAAAATGTTTCTACTAAAATAATATTTTGCCTATATATAGCTCAGACCTCTCTACAGAGCCAGAACTAGGATTTTTGAAATAAATAACTTAGAAGTGGATGTATCCATATTTTAATTCAACTAATGGGAGAAATTTAAAAAAAGCACTAATAACTGTTTTATTTGGTAGTAACTCTGAGAATAATATGAATTTTTCAAAAATCCTAGTTCAGAATCTCTGGAGAAGTATTGGTTATATATAAGCAAACTATTATTATTATAGAACCATTTTTTTCATAAAAGAAGAATGTTTTGAAGGTAGGTGGCTCTAAGTTCATTTTCTTCCGAAAATATAGTACTTAAATAATTTCCATTGTAATAATATACTCTTTCTTTTATACGTGCATTCTAATATAAGTGACTCTAAGAAATCAAAAAAAGTATTTTTTATACGCTTTTACAAAATAGTGGTTTCGAACGTAATCGGATACCGAAAAGCTAATGGTGTCGCTGAAGATCCAACGTGTAGAGAGTCGGATGCACATTAAATCTGTTGAGCCTCAATGTCTTCCCATTAGTGAGTTGTGGTAGTTAAGAGAGTTAGTCCAATGGAGACTATAGGTGGTGTCCTAGGATATCTCAAGGACTAATGCAGTCCTAGAGGAGTCATCCTCGTTCAAATGTACGAGGTCCGTCACAAATAACATACATGCTGCTTTATAGTGCGACGTTAATAAAACTCTCACTTACTCGCGAAAAGCTAAGGAATATGAAACAAAAAATTTCACTTCTTGCAATGAAAAATACCCCTCAACCCCTTAATAATATAATCTGATTAGAACCTTTACATCATGGTCAGGAACTCATAGTCAGAATTATTTCTGTCGAGTCCTTCTGCCTTAGAGCAGAGGTTCTTAAACTGTAGTCTGCGGCCCTCCGTGGGTCCAGAGGGTCCATGAAGTTGTAAAGTTAAGATTTTTTTCTGAAAGTCCTCGTGGAAAAATTGAAAGATGAGTCATCCTAGACTGGAACTGTACATTGTCCCCAATAAAAATATTTACTGGAACTTGTATTTCAATCATGAATATTAATTGAGTTTTTTATTGTTTGCAATTACATAGTAAATATATAGTAAAAACATTCGTGCAAAGATTAAGAACTGAATTCTCATAGCACACAAAAACGATAACAATTTCATCCATCTCGATTTCATATTCAAATTGCGCTTGTTATTTATTTTCGCCTACAATATTTATTAGTTAGAAACTAGTATTTGTACCAGGTGATAGAGAGGCACAAACAAACGAGAATGGTCAAATAAATCATTGTACGCACAGAATCAGTTCTCCGCGACAGTATCACCTTCAAAATAGTTCCCTTCAGCATTCACACACTTCTGCATTCGGTGCTGCCATTGCTGGTAACAGTTCTGAAACGAGGTTTTTGGAAGGCCCTTCAGGACATTCTCAGTTTTTGCTTAAACCTCTTCAACTGAGGTAAAAGGGTTTCCTTTTTAATCAGGAATTAACTGTAGGAAATAAAAAAAGTCATACTTGGGGCCAAATCAGAAGAATAAAGAGGATGGCCCATCATAGTAATGTTTTTGCTGGACATGAACTTTTTGACAGATAGTGCCGTGTGAGCGGATGCATTGTTTTGATTCAACGCCCAATCAATTCTGGCCTTTTCTTTCCCTAATTTTCTGAGAAGTCTTTTTAGTAGTCCAATGTAGTAGTGTTGATTAACAGTCTCACCACTGCACGAATTTTGGCTATGTTTTGATCTGTTATCGCTGATCTTGAGCGCCCAGCAGGTTCATTATCTTCCACACTCACCCTTTTAACCCTGAAAATTTGTTATACCATTCAAACCCATGTGCACGAGACAAAGTTTCATCTCCTATAATAAGCCTCAGTTAATATTTTACAACATCTCATGATGGAGACTCTGACTGGGATCGGATCATGCGCGGGTGCCGCATGCGCAGGAGAGAGCAAAGGCTCTTATAAAAAGTGGCGTCCAAATGATGTGAGCACAGAATTACTCGAGCGCAGAAAAAGCATTAACTCCGATGTGTACTGTGAGACACTCCGACGCCTACGCAGGTCCATCAAAAATAAAAGACCGGGGCTGCTCACGGAGGGTGTGGTTCTGCTCCATGATAACGCGCGTCCAAACGTCTCCAGTAGTCACACAAATGGAACTGGACAAGTTCCAATGGGAGACGTTGGACCATCCGTCCTACAGTCCGGACATGTCACCCTGCGATTTCCATGTGTTTGGTCCACTGAAGAAACACCTGAAAGGAAAGCGCTTCAACTCGGATGATGTACTCAAGGACACTGTGAAGGACTGGGTCTCGTCACAGCCACAGGAATTCTGGGAACAAGGAATCCTGCGGCTTGTTCATCAGTGGGATCGTTGTGCTCAGGCCTATGGTGATATTTGAATAAAGTTGATATTTGTCCCAGCAGTGTAGTTGCACCTGTTCATCATTGATCACCCCACCGGGGTCGATTCTGAACTGCACTTGAAGAGATGTGATGACGTCCCGCATTTGAATCACATTTTTATTCACCTGAATATATATCTATTATATTTACGTTTCTTAAAAAAAATGCTAATGATAGCAGTAGAAGCAGATTAGTCAGCCATATTTTAGGTGTCAAGGAGGTGTTCAAAATTTTAGTGGAGCCGCGATGTCAGCCTGATACATAAATCGGGTCAGTGGTGATCAAAAGTTTAAGAGGGATTAGAGAGATTAGTTTACCGACGACTCTCAAAGACCTCTGGTTTGCGCGAGGTGGAAGTTTGGAGAACTGGGTGCCAGCTCATGTGCTTTCTCGTCACTTAACAGTGATGCAAAATTACGTGGTTCATCAATGACACACTTTAGATTTATTATTTTTTTCATAATGTGATGTTAATAAGCGATCAATCAATCAATTACTATCCTTTAAAAAACAGTGCATTTTAAAATACTATTCATTTGTACAAGTCAGTTCATTTTTCTGGTTTAAAATGCCTTATCTCTAATACTGCATGCTAAACGAGTGTTTAATTTTTGTTTTCATTTGACAGGTAATGTGAAGCATTCATGTGTAAAACAAAGAAAAAATAGTCTCCCATCCGGTATAGTGGTTAGGGACGCTGACTGCTGTGCCGTAGGGACTGGGCTCGAATCCCGGAGAAGGCATAGGTGTTTATAAATGTATAGTGACTTCACGACATAGGGGTATTCTCTAAAAAGCCATCGAGCCACAAGTCCTCTCGTGTGGTTGGTGGAAAGAGAAGAGAGGTGGGAAGCCCCTGACCACTCCCAGGGTGTTCTCCCTCAAAATTGGGTAGAACCGAGTCAAATTGTACTGTCACATGCATGGTGCTCAAAGCTACGGCTAACGAAAGGCGTACAATACAGCTTAATGGCATGATAAATTTCGTGGGTCTTGATCTGACTACGTCAGACATGCAACAGCAACAGCAGAGAAAAAATGGTATTATTGAAATATATTTAAATCTGAAAAAATATTATATAATATAAATGTGTATGGCTTTATACAACGTCAAAAGGTCGTGTATAAAAATTGAAACAGTTTTATATCCAAATTCAGGTTTCTAAGTTTGAATCTGGCTTTTTTGAAATTATGGGAAGACAAACTTAAAGTAAAAAAATAAATAAACGTTCTATGAGGGTTGTCTAATGTAAAGGTTTAAATTTTTATGATCATCATCCCTCTAATATAAGCTTGATTTTATTAAAACCTAGAACGTAAAACGATAGATCTTTCTGTTTGTTGAATCCAAAACTCTCTTAAGTAAAATGTGAAAAGGAGTTAAGATGAATGGCCAAAATAATACCAAGATCAAAGTTGTAGCCGCGCTTCTATTTTTTACCATGTTTCTATTAATTCGCTTTCTTGTCTGTCCAGGTGGAATTTTGCAATTTATTTTAAACTAACTTCCTGATGAGCTAGATACTTGAAATTTGGACTATAGCTCAGAAGTAGATGACAATGCATGAAAATGTTTAAAAAAATATGGTACATAAAAAGATTTTTTCACTAAGAAAATTATTTAAAAATCTCGTTTGTATTAAGGGAGTTTTTAAACGATTTCAACTAATTATATAGTTTTGAAAGTTGCACATGATTATGTTTATTGCCCCAAGTTTTTTTTCCTTAAATTTCATTATAAGCAGAATTCTTTATTTTTATCGGTTGTTATAAAATAAGTATACATGTCTTAAAGGATTTTCGAAATAAATTACAAATTAAATAAAACAATATTTTTAGTCAATAAAATTATTTTTTATTAATTTTTTTTAGTAAAAAAATATATTATTTTAATATTTTTTGGCATTTAATCAATTTATCATTCTACTCCAATTATTTTTTTAGCGCAGGAAAAGTTTAAAGTACAAACATATGATTATTTTCCATACTACATTGTTAAATTCAACAACATTTTCCAGAATTATACTTTATTGCTGAATTAACTCCTTATAAATATATTGTTATTAACATTCCCACATTATTATCCAAATTATCAATTATTAGTACTTCTATATTACTTATTCAAATATTTATCGATATATTAACATTAACACTTCTAAGACTCTTAAAATTTTCACTTCATTATAACTAATTTTTATCAAAAATTGTGACACATTGTTGATTCACATTTATTAACATCTTTGTAAATGTAACAATATTTTCTAATTACTATTAAGAATACTTAAGCCCTTATGATGCTTACTAATTTGATTATGGTTTGATATATATGTATACAGTGTACGACTTTATGAACTGCTTATAGCTTTATCTGGTTAAAAGTAATTGCTCCCATTGTGTCATGTACTCACTTGATTAAATGTAAGTTGTTTATGCAAATATTTTGCTTGCTTTCAAATCAAGATAAACAAAATAATAAATGTAACAAAAGAAAGTCGATAAGACAGAGGCGATAATATTATTTCTCAAACTACCAAATAACACGTTAAACTCATATTTGGACTCATCCAAATTGAGTTCCCCGAAGTTGTAGTAGATTATGTATTCATTAACACCTTAACTGCCTAGGAAAAGTTACGAAATATACCTCCCCCCTCCAATGCCACCGTTTTTCCCACAAACGGGAATTGTTAAGCGGTTTATTGGGGGGAAAGGAAATGCGTGTTTTTCCACCTAAAAATTGTTTACTTTCACTTTAAAAAAAGCAAAGAAAAGGACAAAATAATAAATCGAAAATGAAAAGCCTAATCACTACAGGCAGAATATAAATTATTTTATCTGTTTTGTAATATATCCTAAGACATGGCTGAGAAATAAACCAGTATCGCATCCAGTGCATTCGTACAAAAATTAAAAAGCTCCTATTACACATAACAAGCGAAAATGACATCAAATGAAGAACAAAAAAGATACATTCAAACGAAAAAAAAACAAGAAAAACTGCATAGCTATACATTTTATCGTTCCTGAAATATACCCTTTCAAATTCCTTCCCTACTTCCTCCCCGAAATAAGTAAATTCTTTAATAGACTCATGCTATTGCATTTCAAAGCCGTGAGACTAGTTTGAAGCAAAAAAGAATCATACGAAAACTCCTCCTTTGGTAAGACGAGAATACACGTCCGGAATACTAAAGGCACCAGCTCATCAGGACGTGTATGCACGCCCACGGCACTTAAAGGGTTAAAAGAAGAAATAAAATAAATCTTACCATTCAAAAAAATGGTACAAATTTACATGGAGGAAAAGTATCCAAAGGCTCCAATTATTAGAATAATAACAAATTTCTTTATAGATGAGAGCAAACAAATAACTATACAAAGACAAATTGAGGTACACACAAAGAAATATTATAACAGTTTATTTAAAGTATTGCAGCGCTTTTCAATTTGTGGTGCGGGATCCCCTAGAGGGGCGTGATATACCTACATGGAGGGTGCAAGAGTAATTATTAGTGAAAAATTAGTTTAGGTAATTATTAGTGACTCCCTTGTGGGTTTGGCATACACACAATTTAATACTTATCTTGATAACGTTTAATACTTATCAAGTTAATACGTTTAATACTTATCTTGATAACACAATTTAATACTTACGTTTTATAATTAAAGTCTTATTATATATTTACCTTACATCGTTATTTCATCGTAAGTACATCTTTATTGCATTCGATCCATTGATAGTGTAAGAAAAGAGAAGGGAGCGATGCGAATTATGGTTGAAATGTATGTCACAAATATTGAAAGTTTGTGAAGCACTGCAATAGTAGAAAACGCACGCTAAACTAACAAGCATAACAGTACTCCAGAAACAGATCTCTAGAACATCCCCACTTGAAGGAATTCAGACTAATCCCTCTCTCTTATCGCAGTCAACGCACAAGACTGATCTCGACTGACTGGCATCTTTTGTCTCAAAGGTTTCTTATATAGTCTTATGGAAATTCTTAGAAGGTTGATCCCAGAGACTTCTCGATTATTCTTTGTCGATACCATATAATATGACACATTTGTAGCGAAGGGTGATAAAGTGCCCATTCTGGTAGTCCTGGTATATCTTCTATGCTTTCATAATCTTATTTCTCAAGTTCATGCAAGGAAACAAACTTTACCTGTAAAACTCAATTTTCCACAGCAAAAATGCACTGCGGGGAAAACAACATACATAAGGCATTTCAGTATTAACCTCTCCTTTCGATTGCTTCTAGAAAAACTTTTATACACAAAATTAGGAAATTACATTTTTCTTATTCATAGTATATTTTTATAAAAAAAATTGAGGAAATGGTAGGTGACATATTGAAAGAAGTAACAGAAAATGTAATTTATATCTTCTTTTTATGATAGTTTCATAAACAATTTCAGAAAACGTACTTCGTCTATCTAAAAGCAGTTTTTACAAATTGAACAGAATAAAATCCCATTAAATAAATTACCTAAATAAGAGCAAAGCTCATAATTTTTCTAATAATCTCACTTTTTTAAAAACACTTTATAGCCTTATTTTGTGGAGGAAATAAACTTATTCTACTTACCACGCATATATATCTAGAGATTCAAATCTCCTTCTGAAGTTTCACTGTATCAATAAACATCTGGTTTAAGCCCATAAATGCAATTTTGTATCAATGATGATTCTTCAAAAAAGTATACTTTGTGAACAGTTATATAAAACTAATTTTCCCTTACCAGATGATAAAAAAAAGTTCACTTCCAAAGATTAGGAAATCATTTTCATGCATTTTAAAGTAGATAAACTCGAAGTATAAGTTTTGTAATAGTTATCCAAACTTTTTCTACTTTCGAAGCAGAAGAGTATATCATACTATCTCTTGATGAACCATATGCATTTTAAGCTATAATGAAAAAGTTGAATTTCAAATGTAATCTAGAATACTAAGATGTTGAAAAGTATAGAGATAAAAAATGCACAAGTTTGGAATTATCTAAGATACTAAAAAAATAAATCGATATCGATTAAATCATAGACCAGGGGTCGGCAACCTTGCAGTAGTGGTGTAAAAAACCAATCAATCTATATCATTCTGGGTGGTATTCATTAGGAAATATTTGAAACAATTCAATTCCAGCAATAATGCATGAAATTAGGCAACAGAGGTCAAGGATATATATTTGGAATTTGTGTGAAAAATAAAAATAGGGTTTAGAGATTAAGAAAGAAAAAAAGAGGGTGATTCGTATGGTGAAGAAGTTAGGGGAGTTGGGGGCCAGCTCAGGTGTCCTCCTTGTCACTTGACCACTGTTCAGAATTATAAGGTTGTCACCAAAGCCATCGCGTTATTTAAGGGCAACATTTGGTAAAATTCACTCATGTAAGTACGCATTAAACAGAAATTCCTTTACAGTGGTTAGTAACGCTGACTGCTGTGCTTTTGAATCAGACTTTGAATTCTGGAGAAGACATGAATGTTTGTAAATGTATAGGGCTTTTGAGAGGTATGGAGGTACTCTAAATAGCAGTCGCGCCTCAAGTCCTCTCTTGAGGTTGGTGTGAAAGGGAATAAAGGTAGAAGGTCCACGTCCAGGTGTTCGCCGTCAAAATCGGGTTGGAACCGAGCTAAATCGTACTGTCACCTGTATGGTGCTCATAGCTACGGCTAACAGTAGGAGTACAATTCTAACCCTTATTCGGGATGAATTTATTTGGCTTTGATCTGACACCATCAGACATTTTGCTATTAGCAACACACAATACCTCACATTATATACATTTTAATTAATTTCATTATTATTTAAAATGCACAAGTCTATTTCTATTTAAAGCTTAAAATTCTATTTCTTAATACCTCCCGTTCCCTTTTGATAAAATGAAAAGAACTGTGTTTTATTGTGTGCTATTTTTTCGCTACAAAAACTTCTATAGGCTGCATTTATGCATTTAACATTATTTTAAGAGTTTTTAGCAGACTGATTTTTCTTCCAAATGGGGGAAAGTTATTTTAAATTCATTAAAAGATTTCTTTATTTCCTAAAGAAATTGTTTTCTCCTGGGAAATCTAGATAATTACTTTAACCATCGAACTTTAAGCTAATATATAAATATATAAAAATCATTTGTGTTTTTGAATCTTTTATGACCTTTTTAAATATAAGTTTTCGAAACATTATAATAATGCGTGTGCGTCAGTGAAGGCTTATAAATAAAAAATTTTCTTCTCTTATAACATAATACTTTAAAATACAACATGAAATGCAAATTTTTATAAATAATTAATTCTTCCATTAGTGTACTTAAAGCCTGAGCATAATTTTGAAATTCAATTCTGAGATATTTTTATATTCGCTATAGAAATAAAATTAATTAATAACGAATTTTTAAAAGTTTCATGTAAAATGTAAAGTAGCATTTTATTATATTTGCTTCTTTTTTTAAGTTACTTATTACTCTTCTTAAATTATTACTTTGTATTTATTTCCTTGATTCATAAACACTAAACTATCTTTACTTCATCACATACTTCGCTTTTAATAGTACACAATTTAAGTACTTAAACTTTGTTCTGGCTTCTAACTCTGGAAAAAGAACTAAAATACTTAATAATGAAAAACACAAGAGCTTCTAAAATATCTTCAAGAAAGTTTAAATCTTACACGCAAAGTAATCTTTAATATTTGTTTCAGAAAAGAACCCCGCGATAATTTAAGACTGTGGAATCCACTTAAAACTACACATCCTCTTTCACTCCCCATCTAATACCGCTTTTCGAACAGATAAAATGTTCTTTTTTTCCTTACAAAAGGGAGAGAGAAAAGTTATCTATTTTAAAACATAAAACAATAAAAGGGTCCCCCCCCCTTCTTTTCTAATAGAAATAATTCCTTTTCTCCGTTAATTTCTCCCATTGTGCCAAATTCCTTATCAGCCGACAATTACTAATGATGATATCGCTATGGATTTCCAGGAAATAGCTTTTGTTTCTTTCTACATTTCCATAATAGCCTGGCAGGGAAAAAAAGATCCAGGAAGTTCATTGTGCGTTTTTATTAATTTCTTGAAAGCATTTCACCACTTTAATGCTTAATCCCGCAGCATAATGTAGATTTCTTTCAGCAAAAGACGTATTGGAAATAACTTTCCCAGTTAATGGGTTGGGCTGGTTTCTGTTGCAGAGGCTTTAATTTATGTTTAATGATACTTTGTTGTATTCCTACGCCGTATTATTTAGAACAGGGCGATTTATTTTTGGATTGTGGGTTCTGAGTTGAATTTGATGCTCTTTTGTATTGAAATGATATCCAAAACAAAAGTTTTTCAATTACGTTTTTAATCATGTTATGTTTTCTATTGTGCATCTGATGTAATTACTTTGATTATTCTGTTCCGTTCCATTTGTTTTTGCCTTTTTTATTGATTTATTTTCGTTATATGTTACTTAAATAGTAAACCAATAATAGTTAGCTTAAGTTTCCATAAGCTATTCTGCAGTGCAAATTTCTGTGTGTTTTCCAGTAAATGTGTAATTATGACACGTTAAACTCCCATTATGCATAAAAAGGCTGTTATGGGTGTGGTACATATAACTCCGTAGTTTCAATTTTTAAAAACTAGTATTTACTCCCAGTATGTGCTGTGTTAATTCTATTTTCTCTCTTTATTTTGACATTTTTTATAGTTTTATAATACTGAAAAGATACTTCAATATTTATAAAAGTATACTCTATTAATGCTAGGATTTATAAATACTGTACTGTTCAAATTAGTTAGGATTAACAGGAAAAAATGATTTTTTCTAAAAACTTAACTTTTAATCATTATATATCTTAAGCAGTTGGAAAACGCTTCATATCAGTACGAAGTATGTCCTCTTTTAGCAGAAATGACCTCTTAAATACATTTTGGCATTGATTCCGCTAGTGTAGCACACATAATCTTGACTTTATTATCGCGAAGTAACAATTGTAAAGCAATTTTTATCGTTTGTTTTGATGTGCAATTCACCTTAGCTGAACGAACCATTTTTATTTGGCTCAAGTTTAGTAAAGGAGGGAAGGGGGCTTTGGATTTGGCGATTTTTATACATATATTATGTTGAGACAACGAATTCATTCTGGCTTCCGGACATCTATCGCTAATTGAAGTAGCTTGACGATCGATTTTTGTCGCCAAAAGTGTTTGACATCACCAAGCCCCCCCCCCCTCTACTACACTTTAACACTTTTATTTCATTTTCCCGCTAAAAAGTCTGTACTAATTTCGAATTGTGACAAAGAGCTAAATTATGTTGAAATGTTCCGTCAAAAGTTTCCATGAATTGAGCAATCCTACTGCGTAATATTTCTATGTATTTGACAAAACTCATCATGCCTTTAAAATGAACTAAGCTTCCAGTGTCATTTGTTGTGAAAACAATCAGAAACAATCCAAATTTAGAAGGGTGTTTCACAGTTTGTTTGAAATGATCTGGTAGCACAGAGTTTCGCCTTCACTTTGTCTAACTACACTTGAAATGTATCCCTCCACAATTTAATGTGTTTCATCACTGAAAATTATCACCTTCCTGCCGGAAAAAGTCCAAGATCGGTATTTTTGGACCATGCTAAACTTTTTTCCATCATTTTCCGAGTTGGAAATTAGTTGCTCGTAAGGTTTATTGCCTTACGACCAACTTCCAAAACATTTTTGCGTACAACTGAGGTACTATATTCAACACCATAATCCAATATATCCTTTAGGAGGTCTGTACTGGTCTTTCTTGCATTTATTTTAATATTTCTTATTAGAATTTTATCTGCTTTTGGAAAAGTTTTCCACTTACCCCCACATTTTCCTATTCTTTTTGAAGAGAATGTTCCAGAATCTTGAAAAGTTCTTAAAAATTCTTGAAGCACTTAATTTGCCCACACCAACTGCTGTAGATATATATCTCACAATCATAGAAGTGATTGTGTCAATAAAAGATTTTTTTCCTCACGTTTCAAAGCCTTCAGTTGAAATGAAATTTTATAAACACGATGGTTTTGGATGACAATACGATAATCTAATGATAATTAATAAAAATTAGTTGCCACTTAATGTTGTGATTCTGGAATATGTACACTGCTGGCCACCGTAAATGCAACACCAAGAAAGACAAGAGAAAGCACAACAAAATTTATTTTGTAGATAACATGTTGACCAAGTATCAAATGATTAAATTTATAGACTTCTGTGAAGTGTGGTTCCTGCCAGAATCAGTAGCCAGAGTGGCCGCCATTGTTGGAGATCACCGCTGCCACACGCCTCGGCATTGCTTCAAAGAGACTTTGGATGTGTTCTTGGGGTACAGCAGACCAAGCAGCTTCCACACGTTACCAAAGTTGATCTGGTGTGGCAGCTGGGGTCTAAGGGGTCAATCGTTAAGCAACCATGGACCACATGTTTTCTATCTACGAAAGATCCGGAGAGCGAGCCGGCCAGGGAAGCAATTCAATCTGGTGATTTAAGAAGAATCTTTGGACAATGCGTGCCACGTGTGGTCGCGCATTATCCTGTTGAAATATGGCTGTGGCCAAGCCCTAAGGTAAAGAAGGACAACTGGCTCCAACACCACGGAGATGTAGCACTGGCTGTTTAAAGTACCGTCAATGCGTACTAGAGGAGAGCGAGAGTGATATCCAATACCGCTCCATACCATAATACCAGGTGCAGGACCAGTGTGGCGGTGCATAACGCAGCTGTTCAGCATCCTCTCTACACGGTGTCTCCAGATTTGAATCCGACCATCGTGGTGTTGCAGACAGATGCGTGACTCGTCAGTAAAGACAACTTCATTCCATTCTGCCAACCACATCCTTCTTTCATCGCACCATTGATGGCGGAAACGTCTCTTATTCTAATTCAAGAGTAGACCAAACAATGGACGCCTTGCAGACAGACCACTGTGCTGGAAACGGCGTCTAATGGTACGGGTAGACACTGAATGATGCGTTACAGACTCAATGTGCTGTGCTATGGTTCGTGATTTGACTGAGCTATCCGTCACTCTCATGCGCACAATTTGCCTTTCCTCACGTGAAGTGGTGCACTGAGGTGGATGCGATTGACCGCGTCGGTCCATCGTGCCCTCCTGCATCCATCGGTCACATATCCACATTACAGTTGTTTGGTTTCATCCAACACGACTACCGATTTCCCTGAAAGGTAATCTACAATCTCTGTAGGCCACTATCCTTCCTCTGTCGAACTCGGATACTTGATCAAAAGCTGATCGCTGTTTTCTACGAGACATAACTGAACGTTTTTTGAAAAACCCACAAGAAAAACACAATTGCTGAACTTGAAATCGTCGAAATCTCCAAGCCTTAAATAGCGCTTTGAGGTGGCGCCACAGGCGTGCGTGATGTGTGTCTGTGCTGAAATTCTAACCATTTGCATATCTCACCTCCACTAATGCATGTTTTAAATTTCATGTTATTTGCGTGCTTCCTTCAGGGTGTTGCATTTACGGTGGCCAGCAGTGTATATACATATTTATATAAATTAATTTTAACTATTTAATAAAAAGTTACTAAAATAATTTTTTTTGTTTATCTAAGTAAGAATTGACTTATTTTTTTATATTACTTGTTAGATTTGAAAAATATTCAGCGAGAAATTCTTTTAAGCCCGTTTTTATCCCAATTAAGAGTAAAAAAGTCAGTTATGTAGACAGGGCTGCAAAAATAATAATATATGTATGCACACACACACACACGTGTGTGTGTGAGTGAATCAAATTCATTATTTCATAGAATTGTTAGGTATTTCTGTAAAATAACGGTTATGTTATCGTTAAAGTATGAAATAGTCACTCGAATGTCCTTTGAACGGTTCTAGCTACTTTTAGTCACAGTTTATGGAAGCTAATACCTCTTTTGCAATTGGAAGAGGAGATGCTCGAGTAAAGTAATTGTATTCTAGAACTCAGTTCAGTATATGTGAGCGAGAATTAATTTCAATGGAAGAAGTCTCAAATACTGATACCATGATTCGCTCTGTTGCACTTGTAATAGTAAGAAGTGTACGTTTTTCAAAAATAATATGCAATGCGATTCAAAATTTCCTCACTGCAACCTTTTCCCTAATAAACAATGAATGTATGTAGAAGTCTAATTTATTTTTCCTGTGCTTTTCCTTTTTTAAAATTTTTTTTAATACTCTCATTTATATATAGGGCGTATCCCGTGCTCCCGTAAATTTCAATCTCATTCTTGGTGTTAAATATGCGCGTTATACGCCAGACTTTTACAGTAATTTTTTTACGTCATTTATTACTTATATTTATAGATGAATTTCTATTTAAGGAATTTTCCACATAACGAACTTTTTTTGGGATTTAGCGACGTCATTTAATATAGATCCGACTATATATATAGTGTCATAAAATGAAAAAAATACACAGTATAATAAAATTGATAGTACTAAATTATACCACTAACAGAACTAGAAGATTTAAACCAGATTTAAAGAACACAATATAAAAAATGATGGAAAAGTATATTGTACTAGAATTAAATAAGCGTATGTATAGCATTAAACAGAGTTAGAACTTTAAAATGTTGGAAACCAGAAGAGTCAATGAGCTAAAATGAAGACCTATTATGATTTCTAAAGCTGTTGCTGAATTAGGACCAGCAAAATTAGGGTTAAATATATTTTACGGATCCAACACTTCCCCGTTCAGCAGAAATTTTATACATAATAGCAAAACATAACCAAATTGAAAAGTTAGGCCTAAAACCAACCACGTGTAATTTGCAACCAACAAATATATATATATATATATATATATCAAATCACAAAGAAGTTCCATTAAAGAGTTCCTTTATAATACAGTTTTCATTGTATTATTAGTTTTTAATATAATAATATCCATGTCATGTCTTTTTTATACTTTTTTTATTGGAATTGTTCCCTTTATGCGTATTTTACGTTTTGTTTGAGTTTTTTCTTCTTTTTTTTCTCATTCTCTAATTTCTTTTTGCAGTTGTGAGTCAGCACTATGTAGTCGAAGTATATGATGAATTTGTTCCACCTGGAAGCACTGCTGTGTTGAGATGTCACATTCCTGGCTTCATGGAAGAATATGTAGCAGTAATGGCCTGGAGAGAAGAGCCGACTGGAAAAATCATTCAGCCTTCAACTTCCTTAGGTATGAATTTGTTTCAAGCATATTTCAATTATTATTTGGCCCCTCATTCCTGATCTGCTATAAAAAATTGTGGTTTTTAACATTTTGCATTAGTTATGTGAACCCTTTTAATCGTTTAACCTGTGAGTTTTTTTCGAAATTAAACTTTTATTTTTTTTAAAAAAAGGAAGATAAAGCCTTAAAACTCCTACGAGGCTAATGTCAGAATCCAAGTTTCCGAATAGTTCGTATAATTCGCGTTCACTCATTTGTGTTTTTGAATCCTATGGATTGAATTCGCACTCAATATTCAAACAAACAAACCATGCAGAAATTAATATTAACACAGATATCGTGTACAACAGTGCTTCTCAAACTTACAATATTTGAGACCCAATTTTAATCATAATTTCCATCGCGCTATAACAATGTGTTGAATTTAATAATAATGTACATTGCTTGCAAAGATATAAATGACCTTAATTATTAACTGGACAAATTATCAAAATAAAAATTAATTTTTGTATATGTTCCCTTTAAGTGATAGATATTTTAAGTAAGTTGTGTTTTGATTAAAAGAATAAGTCAGGGTTGGGCAACCTATGGCACGCGTGCCACATTTGGCACGCTGTACAATTCTCAGTGTCACTATGCAGTATTTTATAAATTTGTCAATTTTTTAATGGAGGGAAGATGATAAATTTGAAATGTACTTTATTTGACAAACATCTTTAGAATTATGGACATTTACGGAATTACGAAAAAATCTGGAAGATAAATCTAGAGATAAATTTACAACTATTTTGTAAATTATTGAATGTTATTTATTGGAGAGATTTAATTGTTTGAAAAGAGAAAATTGCATGCACTTTGATTTCCACTTTTGGTTCTACAAATCAAAGTTTAAAATCTTTCCGCATATAAAAACAATTTCTAGTCCTCAAAAAAATTATTTTACAACTGAATGCTCAGAACGGTTCAAGCACCAGGACCGAATTGAAGGTTTTATTTATCTTTGTATTTAACTTGTAATGCAAGAAAATACTCATATTTTACTTTGTCTCTTTGTCATTTTAATAAAAATATGTTTAAAAATACGTAATATATATACAACTTTAGTTTTTTTTAAAATTTTTGCTGAAGGAATCGTTATATATTATGCTGTTTATTTTGATATAAGAAATTTCTTTAAATGATGTAAAATTAATATTTAATAAATCTGTAGATCTATATTATGGACATCTATTCTCTAAATCTGCATGCATTATTACGGGAATTGAATTGTTTAAAAAATATCCTACTGTGTGGCACTCTGAATCGTATTGTTAGATTGATTTGGCACGCCATTGGTAAAAGGTTGCCAACTTCTGGGATAAGCATTATGTTATACTTGTTCTTCCTATTTTTAGCGCGTTTTTCACGTAGTGGAACAAAAGCGCTATTAGGTTGCAAATTTCGTCTTCGTTCCATATTTTGTCGTACCTTTTTCTCAGCCAATAAGCAACCAATTGACCTCGGGTTTTCGGAATTTGGTCGCATTTGTGCCCTAGATGAGCCGAATCATATTTAAATTTAATAATTTTTATAATTTTTTTTAATACAGTACTACTTTCTGTTGGTAAAAATTTCATTTGTTGCATTATTGTAAAATACAACATGTGAAAATTGCACTAAGATTACTTGGTCATGCCAATGATTTATATCTTGTTTCAATTGGAACATATTGAAAAATAGCTTTTAATTAAAGAAGGCACCAATTTTACCAGGAGCCTTCGTACAGGAGGTCTATCAACTGCGCAAAAGAAATCTTTATAGACTTCACGTCATATAACAAAATGAAAGGCAACTTAGTAATAAATCAATCACTCTTTGAACATTGGGCTGAGGTGGATGGCGAATTTTCTACACTGAAAACAAAAGTATATATATATATATATATATATATATATATATATATATATATATATATATATATGCAAGGACAATTAAATTAGATCTAAAATTAAATCCTAGACCACTTCTAAATTTTATTTTCCCGTTACATCTTCAAGTATTAAATTTATTACCCATTTCGAGAATGAAGAACACATGGCCTTAACAGCAGTTTACCGCTCCGACCATTAATTTTTATTACCTATATGCCATGCTTAAACTCTCAAGTATACCTCTTCAATAAGACATACACATGAAGACATCTGGCTTTTGAGAAGCCGCGGACTCTTGATTTTTAACACAAGTCCGTCTCTCTCTCTTACAAAGGAGGTTACAAACTAATTTCATGGAATAAAGACGGTTAAAATAAAATATTTTGAGGTTCACTCGCAAAACACGATATATATATATATATATATATACTAGCTGACACGGCCCGGCGTTGCACGGGCTTTTCCCGAGAGTATAACTTAATCCCCATGTTAATTTCCGCCTTTCTTTCTGACGCCAGCACTTTTGTGTGAGTGTGACGCGTACGATGTGACTGCGTGTCATGGTTTTCTCGTTTAACATTTTCCCTTCTCTTCACAAAATCAACATTTCCAATATTATTTCTCGAAATTACGTTTACTTCTTTGATTCTTTCAGAAATGTATTGAATACATTTTGTCATCTTAATCTAACATCTAGAATGATTTAATTTTGAAAATTATCTAAAGAAAAAATGACGAAAATTGAAGCAAAAATAACTTTTTCACTCACATTTTTTTTACTCGCCAAATTTACTGATTTCCCCCTGTTTAAGGCAGAACTTTTTAGTGTAACCCTTGAGTTAGATGCAGTTGACGGTTAAACAGTTCAAAGGTCTTTGGCGCAAAATTATTTTTCGACTCCAAGGTTTGGCTAACTGTAAAATCGCGTATATTTTATTAATTTTATTTTTATTTTTAGGGCATAATTATAAGGTTAATGATTTCAAACTTCACAAATTAATTGCAAAAATAGAGTACTTTTAAATAAAAAAAATGTACAAAAAAATACTGTTTGAATTATTTCTCGCAAAAACGCGGTTTTTTACGAAAATCACAAAAATTATTTTAAAATCCGTAATTTTTAAGCAATTTTTTCAATCTTCGTACAGATTACGGATAATATTTTTTTACACACGGAAATAAAGTTTTTCGATTATCTTCATAAATGACAAAGTTATTCAATGTTAAGTTAAAATTTCGATTTTTTTTTTGAAAAATCTAAAAAAAAAAGTTTTATGAATTTTATTTTTTAAATGACTGGATCTAAAAGAGAAAGGCGTGGAGTTATTTAGTGTAGAATATCGTTTTAATAACACGAAAACACATTCATACACAATAATTTACAAATAATTTGCATAAAAACGCATCAGTTTTAACCCTTTCTTAAAAAATTCTTAAAAAATAGAAAATATCATTATTTTGCAAAAAACATTATACAGCATTGTGGCGAAATAAAGGATCTTTCCGATTCTGTAATAATTTTTTTTCTGGTTTATACAGTAAAAATTGAATGGCAATTTTAAGATGGTGGAAAATGTTGGATCACCGCTCGGCCGAAACGGAATGGAAATTCTCCCAAGTAAACAACCCGCAGGAGTAAAACAATTAGGCGTTTTAAGGTTTTAATTAATATTTTTTAACTAATTGCAATAACGGAATGAAAAATAGTTTACGTCCTATTCTCAGACCTACTGAATATACGCACAAAATTTCGTAATATTTGGTCTATTAGTTTCGGAGGAGTTTGGATACAAACACTGTGACAAGATAATTTTATATATTAGATATATATATACACTTTTCCCTATTCCAATCCTTGTAACTCTTAAATTTAGTATTGATAAATTAATTATTAAATACATAGTGCAGTTTTGATATACTTATGAATATATTATATCAGTGTAAATGCATATTTTATTTTCTTTTTATTCAAAATTTATTTTAGTTTGCTTCCTTTCAGTAAATTAAATTAATAATTTTACTTAAATAATCTTAATAATTTTAAACTTTTCTTTATGTTCGCACCTCCCAGGTATGATTATCATGCTCTTATAGGGAGTGCACCCCACTGTTTGAAATCCTCTAATTTTCAAAGTATTAAATAAACAGAACAATATACTATTTTTTCCTAGATAGATTTACCAGAATTAAATAGTCGTTGCCGTTTTACCCTTCCTTATAATTTTGTTGGAAAATATTCCACTATTTAATTATTTCGTAAAAAAAACTTTTCGCCCTTATGGCAACGTGGGGAACGTTACGGAATTTTTTTCTCTCTTACTTATGTTTATGTGCGTCTCGAATTTTGAGTAAATGTTCATAGAAAAAACGAACTCTCGACTCATATATTCGAAAATAGTCGGTGCTATTTTTTAACTCACGACATAATATTATAGTTCTTTAACTGCTTAACTGGTTTGCCCATACACTGGACGAGTTACCGAAAACTGGTTGTAACCGGGTTGCCCGTATGCTGTACCGAACCGATATTTTCTTCTTTCTATTTTTGATTTGCAAGCATTTTTAATTCTTATAGTGAGATTATTAGTGCTAGTGTGTGTGTGTGTTTTTTAAGAGATGCAATTTATGCACGGTACTGAAATACTTTTCATTCAAGAAGGTGCAGATTTTCCCTCGAATATTTTCCTTGAAAATATTCGACAATGAACAGGGATTTGCAAGGCAATGTGCTATTTCTTTCTAAAGAAGAAATGAAAACAGAATGGCTATCTAAGAAAGCTTATATTATCTCAGTCCCCATTGCAATGCTAGACTTAGTATTACGCCATGCTTCATATTGTGAGTGCGTATAATATGCACACATAAAACCCTCAGCCATTTGAAAGAGATGTACGAAAATGAAATTTTTTTGTAAGTATGTTGAGAAAATTTTCATTTTTCATAGGAAACAGAGTGTAATAACAAGCAAATATTTAGCGATTTTGTGTGTTCCACAATATAAATTAAAAAGTAGAGTAGATACTTTAAAATTTAAAATTAAAATACTTCCGTTTTCGCTTTTTTTGGTATTATTTTTAGTTATATGCTGTAAAAACTGTGGCTTTTTTTGGAACATTTTTGGCAAAACAAAATTACCGCTTAAGGGGTTAATATTGCAGTACATAAACTACATAACTACATGACCTCAGACCTTACACAATTTACAGAATATCTTTGATGAATAAAAAAATATTTAATGTTTAAGTGCCATGAAAATCAGATACTATACATTAAAGCGAGCAAAATGTAAAATCTCATTTTTTCTCAATCAAGACAATTTCCTTTTTTTTACGTTATTAAATACGACTTTCGCCAAATGCTTTATCGAACATCGGGGAAATGCGTTATAAAACTGTTGTAGTTGCCTCAGGCGGTACTTAAAACTAAAATACTTTTATACAAAATCCCCGGGCTCGGTACGTTTGAAACGGACTTAATGATGTTTTACCCAAAGCATTAAAAATAAAATATGTAACTCTTTTACGAGCTGATACAATAAGCGATTGAAAGTACTTCTCGTCTGAGAATCGAATTTCTCATCATGATATCATCAGTAAAAGTGGGGAGACTCGTTAATGACTCAGGAATGGAAGCGTCATCTTCCGGTTTTGAAGATTTTATGGCTAAGTGCTTCAGACATTGATCAAAAGAAATGAACGCAGGCAATTTCGGTTCTAGTGTTATTGAGTGCGTCTTTTGGCATTTAATGTTTTGCGAAATACGAAATTGCTTGCAGTTTCAGAAAGCCACTTTTTAAGGTGGTAAATAGAATTTTTCAGCAATTTTTCTGCAGAAGCGTGGAATTCTGTTGAAAATGTAGTACAGTAGAGCAGTGCTTCTCTCAAAGTTTCAATGCTTGGGACCCAATTTCCAATTATAGTTTTCATCGTACCCCCTGCGTTCAATAACAATATATAGAATGTAATAATAATGCACTATGACGTAAGGCTGCAATACGATTTTTATTATAAGCCGCACAAATTAACAAGATAGTATTAAATTTTGTATATAGTTTTGTACATTACAAGCCTATGGAAGTCACTAGTAAGTTATAAACCTGTTCTTAGCTTAGTATTGCTAAATTAATTATAAAACACTTTGTGCAGTCTGATACATTTATAAGTATATTATATCAATATAAATGTGTCAGAACGTATTTACTCTCTGCTTCTTTTTAGTAAATTGATAATATTTTTCAAAAAATAATCTTCCATTTTCGACTTTTTAATATGCTTGTGACCCCCACGTAGGTTAGTCACGCCCCCCCCCAAGAGGGCGCGCCCCACAGTTTGAGAAAAGCTGTGGTAGAGTCCTTAAAACGCAGCACCCGTTAATCCGACAGTCCGAATAAGTCGGTCACACCCTTGCTAGTCGAAAAAAACATGTAACAGATTTTTACGCAAGAACAACAAAACATTACAAACTTCTTTTGAAAAAGTAGCCAGTTTTTTGCTAAGTCGGCTTCTTAATTTTCATTATAGGTCAGTGATTATTAAACTGTGGGGTTCTGGTGCCCCTACCTAACCCCCTTTAGGGGATGAGGGGTGTTATAACCCTATATTGGGGGTAAGCATATGAAAAATTCGAAAACAAAAGAATATTTTTTAAAAAGTAATAATTTACTTAAAGGCAGCCAAAACAAAACATACATTCTGATAGAATAACAAAATAAATGCGCATTTACACTGATATGACATACAAACAATTTTTTCTGTATTTGTTATAATGGATTTCTATTAATTATAATAATTTGACAATTCGAAATTATGAACAAGTTTAATAATTACTGGGGACTCTTCCATGATCTTCTCTTGTAGAGCAAAGTATTAGAAATTGGCACTATAACTTCTTTGTCTATATATATACTTAATGTGTTCCAATTTAAAAAAGGGACATAATTGTTCTATAACTGATTTATAATTGAGGTCGCATTGTAGTTTTAGCTTATAAGTACATTACTATTGCACTCAATTCATTGTTATTATATGGAAGGGTGAGATGAAAATTAAGACTGAAAATTGGGTCTCAAATATTGAAAATTTGAAAAGCACGGTTATCGACAGATTTATGTCATCATAAAGATTTTTTCTGTGAAGTGTCTGATGAAGCAAATCACTCCATACTGCAACCATTAATTTTCATATTGTATATAAATGCTCTCTGCCTTCGTAAAGTACGTACTTTTCCCTTGTTTACGGGTACTTGGGCATTTTATTTTCTGTTGTATTCTGAAGCAAACAATACATACCAGTGCGGTATAATATTTTCTGAGGCAACACTCGTACTTATTATTTTTAATCACATTCTCTATAAACCGGCACTTTCACAACCTCGTTCATCCTTCGGTCTATATTAGGCTAAGTTTTCGAGACTCTGCTGCTGATGAACTGCTTTTTTTCTACGTTTTGGCAAAGAACAATAGTTACCTGTTGCAGCACCTTCTGAGCATAATTGCTAAATAAGAGATCTCGTTGAGGTTCCCAAAAGGATCAGAACACCAGACGCCATATTTATTCCAGCAGGAATTGATAACCAATGGATATTCACATTCATCCACTTTTAATAATTTAAGCGTTAGTATTAAGTACGCGATATGTAGACAAGAGACAATAAATAATACGAAATAACGGGTACTAAGATGAACGTGTTTTGAGATGCAATCTCGTTCCGCCAAACAGCAACACACGTATATCTTCGAATAACCAAACGTCTATAATTCCTGACGATGATTCAGAAATAAATGACACTAATTCGGTCAGTACTAGTGTTTCAATATTGTCAACCTATCATACATCCTATATCTCACAAATTATTTATAGGCTGATTAGTACTGTCCTGCATTTACGGCGTTGATTTGTTCTAGCTCAAAATGCCAATTCGGCTGGATGAGGAAAAACCAAATTAGAAAGACCTCACGTATCAAATCTACCCATTTGTAGCCCATTGTATCAAATCTACAAAAATAAAATTAGTTTTTTATAATATTATAATGAAAAATAAAGAGGTCTAGCAAGACAATACAATAAAAAAAGAAAGATTTCTCTATATCATAAAGAAAAATAAAGGTTATAGTGCTCAGAAAAATTTTTCTATGTCATGAAGGGGCAAATAGTGGCCCGTATAAAAATTTTTTGCGGCACCTCAAGACAAATAGGAAATCTGTTTTGAAGCGAAATTTCTTTCCCGTGCGTGATCAAAGATTCAGCTAATATTTTTCGCTTGTAGCACCACGTCAACACACATACGTGAACGAAACATTTACAACTAAAATTCGAGTTTGGTATAACTTAATTTATGCACGTATTGCTCACTGGCAAAACCATATTTCAACAATGAAGATTTTCTCAGGAGTGTCCCATTTCATTATTTGCTTTGGATTTTGTAAGAATATTAATTCAACCGATATTCGTACAGTTCATAGGAGCATCAATTTATAGCAATAATTCCGTAAAAGCCGCTCGAAATATAAACAAGACATTTAGGAAGAATACTGTTAGCGATTGAAAAGAGCAGAATTGATTTGAAACATTCAGTATATTGATATTTCCCTACAAAATTAATCACATGCAAGCCCCAAAACGTGTATGAAAGATGAGGTTCTGGTTAAAACTGACACAACTACATCTATTATACTGCCAATAAATTGATGAAATTCATAAAAAACTGAAAAACATTTTACCTCTTTGTTGATTGGTACGTCCCAATACACCACGACAACACTCTGTCGTATATGTAGTACAGAACAAACGCGAAATTAAATGATTTGAAATTCTGGAGCAACCATCTTATTCATCGGATCTTTCACCAACCGAATTTCATTTTTGAAACATTTAGAGCTGATTTTACGGTTTAAAAAAAAAGAAGACAATCTGAAAAATTCCATATCAGAGTTTATTCATTCTAAAAATCAGAATTTCTTTATGATAGGCATACATGCATTAAAGTCTTGTTGGTATATTAAAGACAATGTTTCATATTTTGATTAAATAAACAGCTTTTGAAAAAAATAGGCAATTTAAAATCCAACACTCTATACACTTCAACCTAATAATAACACATCTCTCCAAGGACACCAAATACAATCTCGTGCTTTTCCTCTTCTATTCAAAGCAAATTAAAAAAAACTGTGGTCACCGGGTGGTGACCGGAGTAGAGTAGCCCCAACGTAAGTTCATGCGTGTCGTAAAAGGCGACTAAAATGATTTAAAGTCCAACCTCTTAGGGCTCTGGTAACCCTCAATTATGACGTGCAATATATTGTGATATTAAGGGACACAGTACGATTCAATTGACAAAAATCGGTCAAAAAATCAAATTTAATTTTTTTAGTTTAAATTATTTTTTTTTTTGTATTTTTCTATAACCTGAAAAAATTTGAAAGCTCTAAACTAAAAAAATACAGAATTATGATAGTTTCTGCGTTCGTTTTTATTCACATCCCTATAGCAAATCAAAACTTTAAACTTACTTAACTCGGAAAGATAAAATATTTAGTTTGACTTCATTTAAAATGCTAAGGCTTTTTTTCTATTAAGCCTAATGCTTTGAATTTTTTTTTGCCTAATACTAATAGTACATGTAACAAAATTTGGTATGCATTTTTGAATCAAAGCAATACTTATTTTTTAAAAAATTATTGAACTCAGAATTTGCACATTTTTTAAGGAATTTTCCATACGCATTCATAAAAAGATCTATTGTACAAATACCAATCATGTTATCGCAAAACCCATCACAACTTTTGTTATACATAGTTTGAGGTACTTGTAAACCAAATTTGATGCGTGTACGTAAGTTTTTTGTAGGAGGAGTAGCATTTTAAAGTCACTTCACAAATTTGAAGTTTTTTCCTTAAAAAATTAAAT
This sequence comes from Trichonephila clavata, assembly GCA_019973975.1. NCBI lineage: Eukaryota > Metazoa > Arthropoda > Arachnida > Araneae > Nephilidae > Trichonephila > Trichonephila clavata. The sequence continues at coordinate 108,907 of BMAO01004199.1, forward strand.
GCCTAGCTTTTTATGAAATTTTGAGCACAACGCTCCGAGAAATATGCGACGAGAACACTGAATATTCTTCAACTCACCATTAATGGAACTCAGAGTAAAATCGACGAATTATCCTGTCTTTTACATGACAACAGTGTTCATGTTACTTTTCTTCAGGAGACGAAACTCAATCCCAATTTGAATCTCAAGATTAAGGGATATACAGAATTACGGAGAGAGCGAACGATAAGCACTGGAAGAGGCCTGGCATTTCTGATCAAAACCTTAACAATCAAGTACACCGAAGTTTTACCATCTAGCAAATTACACCTTTGCACTTTGTCATATACGACAACAACAATAACACATCTATGTTTTGTAAGTAATAGTATTTGGCATCTTTTTAATGCCTATTAACTGCATCCGAATAATATTATACAATAAATTTTTCTCCTTACATTCACAATATAAATCCGAATGGACGAGAATTCAGCTAATTGAATATAAACCTTAAAACATTAAAAAGATCTTTACATTACTTTTTTTCGATAGCAATTCAAAATAATCTAGCAAATTAATAGTTTTAATGATGTTCTTATCAAAAATGTTTTTATTACTTGAATATTTAAGCTAAAAGTTGTACAGAAACAACTTTTGATGTTGAATTTTCTAATTTTTTAATTTCCGCAAACTGATTATATCTAATAATCTTATCTATTGTGTCAGTAATTTTATAGTTATCTATTAAAATATTCAGATAAAAGCTTAGCAATTTATTTACTTTTCCCTTTGATAACTCTGGAATCAGTAAATAAAACAACAAAAGCTACTCAAGAGCTAAACTTTCCTTTAGAGTTACTCTCTCTATCGACAACTCTCTTTTATTTTGAGTACAATGGACGAAATGGCTATTATTTAAAGAGTATCTTTTTGAAAAGAACCATAAAAAGCTATAATTATCAAGAGTGCTACGCGATGAAAAATACTTTTGGAAACTCACCGTGAAAAGTGCATTAAAATGACTTGATAGTTCCTCATTTAAATATTTAACTGGTTCGGCTCTGAATAAAATGTGACATTTTGTGAAAAATACTTTCAGATGATTTTTCTAATCTAGTTTTTAAAGGCTATGAAAGTATAGATTAGCATTTTAAGCTTTGTTGTTCTTCCTCTTGAAGTTTAAAACTTTAGTTTTTGTTTAGTTGCGAGAGAGAGATGCATACAGATAGAAATGGATTTTAGAATAACAATGGTCGGGGAAGACTGTTTTCAGAAACCTTTTTTTTTATTAAAACTTTAATGCATCTTGCATTAACAATTGCTTATAAATTGAGTAAAGTAAAGCAGTAAAAATGCTTTGTTACTTTTCCGATTGTGTTTAAGGCTGTAGAATACGAATTTCAGTTGAGTTTGAAAGTATGTAATGATTATTTTAAATTAAACACAGTACATGACTCTTTTTTAAAAACATGTAATTTGTATTCCTGGAACTAAATAAATTATACTTTCAGTGATACACAAGAATACTTCATTAAGTAAAGAAGCTCTTTTTTTTTTTTTTTTTTTGCCAATTTCTTGTTTTCAGAAATGTCTGATATTATACGAGGCGTATCCAGAAACTAAGTACCATTTTAGAAAAGCTCGCTTGATAAAATCCTTTTTGCAAAACAAAAGCTACTTTTACAGGTGAAGGAGATTCGATCTGGGTGCATTTCGTTCTGTAAGCACTTAACTTACCCCTGGACAAAAACCATCATAAAGTGCTCAGGCTGTTACTAGCTTACATATGTACCATAGCTACACACTCCCCTACCATTTAGTCGGTAGGTGAACGAACGATATATCGTTCGTATGGCGAGTGTATGAGTTGTTGCTTTTGTGTCATTTGGGTCTGGTGGTTTGTTTGCTGCGTTATGCATGTCTGATGGTTTGGTTGCTTATGCGGCGGATAGATGGCGTTACGATAACTACACGAAGATTGCCTTTTTTCTGAGTTCACAGCACCAAGGTCACCAATGAAGGAGGATCGATCTCGATACCTTTCGTTATATAAGAACGTAACTTACCTCTGAACCAAAAGGATTACACAGTCCGAAGGCTGTTAATAGCTTATATAGATACCATCGCCCCACAGGAAATAGCATGCAGGGAACTATTTTTCTGCATTATTACCAGCATTTTTCAGACTATGTCATATCGGGAAACCAATTTGGCTATAATCTCTTTAAAGAATATGTCGTGAGTGGAGAGAGATAAAATTTGTAGAAACTCATCACAGAGCAGTCTTATTGTGTTCCGTCTGCTTTCACGAATTTTCTCATTCATTCTATTCAATGAAATCATCACTGACTACAGAAGGCTGTCCTTTCCGTGTTTCGTCATGGACATTGGTCAGCCTATTATTGAATTGGCGAACCCGCTTTTACAGCTCATAAGTATCTAAAACTGTAAATCTCTACTAGTTCATGATGAACTTTACATGGCTAACATTCCGAATTATAGAGCACACTTCACAGTCTGCATCGTCTTAAACATTTTAAACGTTCACTAACAACTAGAAAGAAAACACAATCCGACTGTAATGTCATTATTTGACTGCCAATCAAACAGAAACATTTGTGAGCAAGCGTTGAACTTCGTTACCGCCACTGTGGTTGTGGTTGAACGAAAGGGTGCTTAGACTCCGGACTCGTTTCGTTTGAAAAGGATCAGCAAGTATAATTTCACGATATTTGAGAATATTCTAAAAATGCCATGCATTTTTAGAACTGGAACTTGGAAAAATTATTTAAAATAATTAATTTGAAATATTGAGTAATATGTTTTTGTCTAAAATCAAATTACCAACTATATAATGTTAAATATATAAATAAAAATAATACACAAAGAAAAAATTTAGTTACATAAAAATAAGTTTATAAAATGCAATGCAAAATTGTTAATTCTTTTAAAGGCAAAATGTAATGTTGTGTCAGGAATCATTGAAGGTTCATGTATTGTGTATATTCCATGGGTTACACTAGATTCAAAATAAAAAGCATTTTTAGACAACGAATTGTAACCACGTACCTTTAATGTACGTGTTGTACATTAAAAATTATTTTTTTTTCCGATATCGAATGGGGAAACATATTTTCGAATAAAGACGTAAAAAATAAATATTAAAAATAAGAAAACTTATAAAAAATCAATAAAAAAAGCGGAAACAGAAGAAAAAATATTCACATTTTTGAAATACTTCTTAGCTAATAAAATTGTATTTTAAGGATCATTGTAAATAAATTTAAAGTAAAAAAACTTTTTTAAAAACAAGCTTTTATTTAAACACGCTAAAAAGAATAAAATCAATTTTTCTTTAAATTTTTTTTACTATCAACTTATAACGTCATTACACAATTTATATGATATAAAAGCTTGTCGCGAGATTAAAGCACTCTTATTTATTTAGTTTGAAAATTTTAAGAAATTGAAATCAATCAGATCAAGTTATTTAATTTACTTGTTTATCTGCAGAGGTAAATCTCGCGACAAGCTTTTATATCATATAAATTGTGTAATGACGTTATAAGTTGATAGTAAAAAAATTTTAAAGAAAAATTGATTTTATTCTTTTTAGCGTGTTTAAATAAAAACTTGTTTTTAAAAAAGTTTTTTTACTTTAAATTTATTTTTTACTTTTTAGTTATCACTGAACATGTTTCTTAGCCTGTTCATCTCATTCAACGCATCATTGTTGCTAGGTGTTAGCCGGTTATTTTCGAACAGTCGAGCTAAATGAATTCTCGCAAAAAGGGTACTAGACGAAAAACACTATTTTTTCTTAAATCCGTAAATTTCAAGCAATTCTTTCAATCTTCGTACGGATCTTGGGTAATATTATCCTACACACGAAAAAAAGTTTTATGAGATTTTCTTCATAAATGGCGAAGTTATTAAATATTAAAATGTTGAATATTTTTTGAAAAATCGTAAAAAAAAGTTTTCGATATTTTATTTTTTAAATGACTGATTCTAAGAGAGCAAATCATGAGCCGTTTTTATTACGGAATGTCGATTCATTTAAACAAAAAAAAAATTCATGCGCGTCGATTTAGACATTATTTTCATAAAAACGCATCGATTTTGACTTATTTAAAAAAAATCGTAAGAAATACAAATATTATTTTGTAAAAAACATTATACCGTATCGGGACGAAATAAATGATCTTTCCGATTCTATAATTATTTTTTTGTCTGAGCTTCATAGATTAACCTCTTAAGCGGTCAATTTTTTTACCAAAATTTTCCCCAAAAAAGCCCATTTTTTAACTGCATGTAACTAAGCATAATAATTAACAGAACGCGCGAAAATGGAAGATTTTTATTTTAATCTCCGGATTAAAATTTTACTCGCCTTTTTTTATTTTATAATTTTTGAACACAAAAACCCTTAAATGTTTGCTTTTAATAAGTACATTCTGCGTACTATGAAGAATATTTCACATATATCTTAA